>JAEIIU010049571.1:25972-56433 GCA_018874675.1 Drosophila baimaii | reverse complement strand
TAACAAATTATCTGCAAGGGTATATAAACTTCGGTTCCGCCCGAAGTTAGCTTTTCTTACTTGTTATGATACATTTTCCCGCAGTGTAAATTGTCTCTGGTGCTCCTCGTTCAAGTTCGAACCATTAAAGGCAGCTGGGAATTTGCCACAGATCCGCAAAGATCCGCAAAGATCCGCAGAGATCCATGGACTGAATGCGCACTTTTGAACTTGCGCGCCAGTTTGATGGCTCCATAAAGCCAGCAAGGCGGTTACACTGCTCAAAAAAATAGTGATTTAAGGCTAATCTTGTCCTGTATTTTTGTATATATATTTTTCTATATAAATACGAACTTTTAAAGCCAAAAAGAGAAGTTCTTGAAGGGGATACCCTAGACTTCTCTAATCACTGGGAACTTCCTTATTTAATATACTTTTAAGTGAAAAATAAATGTGTTTTCACAGTAATAATTTTGTAAATCTTAGTCCCTTTAAACAAAACATTAAATATATAATATACTTTGATTTAAAATTGCTTAAAACCTTGAAACAATCTAATATTAAAAAATATTTTTGGTTAAGAACCCAGCAACAGCAAGCAGCAGCAGCAGCAGCAGGCGCCAGCAGTAAATATTAATTATTAAGCACTTGAAACCATTTGTTTATAATTGATTTCTGTTTTTTAAAGCAGTAATTAAGTCCTCCACTTTTTTACACACGCACACACACTCCACTCCACTTCTCCTCTTTCACTCACAAAAAACAAAAAAAAAAACCGAAATCAACGCGCGTGCGCAACTGCAGCTGAAAAAACGAATAACTAAAAACTAAAAAAACAAAAACAAAAACAACAAACTGTAAATATTTCTGGGGGGAAAAAAATATAAAACAACGAGATCGCAGTGCAAACCGCTCGCTGCCGCGCAAAGTCAGCAACTGATCGATCAAAACCCAAACCCAAACCCAAACCAAAACTCAAAACTCGCGAAGAGAAGAGAGCCACCAGGCACTGAGGCACTTGGTGGCTTGGGTCTCTGCTACAACTGCAGCAACAACTACAGCAACAACAACAACAACAACAAAAGAAGCAGCGACAACTATAACTACAAATACAACAACAACAACAACAGCAAGCGTTGGCGGCAACAACGACGACGACGACGACGACGACGACAACGATGGCGACGAGACAGCGACGAAAATGTGTCAAAAGCAAAAGCTGGCCCAGAGGAGTAGACACAGGTAACACCCCAGTGATACCTTCGAAAAAAAGCACATGGAAAATATATGTGCATATATACTTTAAGATTATATAGAATATATATTGGGGAAATCATGGTTGGGCACCTAACTTCAATATAGGAGCTTTACTATTACTAAATACTACTAACTGTAACCCTAAAGTCATCAGAGCCAAAGGCAAAGCAAAGCAAAACTTTAAGTAACAGCAAGTGTATATTTTGCTTTTTTAATCCTAACTTTCGATATTTCTACCCAATAATGTGTAAGTTTGGTTTTTGTAACCCCAAGTGCGCTACAGTTTTCTATTTATTTATTTTTTATTTATTTATTTATCAGCAGTTGCTTTCTAAAAACTACATACATTTTTCTATATTTTGTTTTTTATTTGCAGCTTAACTAAAATTATAAATTTACGGTTTTACTTAACGATTAAAGTTATATTTAAGCTTAAGTCATAAAGTTATAATTTTCTTTGATTTATGTACAAAAGTCCAAATAAGTTAAATTATTAATCTCTTAATTAAGGTTAACATGTGCCAAAAACTCAGATTGGCTATGGACAAGAGTTTAAAGTCAAAATTAAAGTAAATAAATAAATAACTAAATAACTAAATAAGGAACTAACTAAATAAACAAATAACTAAATAACTGTATATTTAAATAACTACATATTTGAATAACTAAATAATTAAATAACAAAATAAGAAAATAAGTAAATATGGAAATAACTTAATAAACAAATAACTAAATAACTAAATAATTAAAGAACTAAATAACTAAAAATTTAAATAGCCAAATAACTAAATAAGGAAATAACTAAATTAGGATATAACTAAATAACTAAATAACTGAATAACTAAATAAATAAATAACTAATAAACTAAATAACTAAATATAGAAATAACTAATATACAAAATAACTAAATAACTAAATAATTAAATAACTAAGTAACTAATTAACTGAATAACTAAACCTAAACACCTAAATAACTAAATAACTAAATTAAAGGAAATAATCAAATAACTAAATAACTAAACACCTAATTATTTTTCCTTAAATACCATTACCTCTATTTCGCTCATATTCTATAAATTTGTTTTTCTATCAATTATTTATAATTTTCATTAACTAATGAGTGGAGTTATAATGAATAACAAATTGTAGTTCCGTTAAATACAAAATGCATATTATTTCAAACTTAGAATTGTAGTTCCGTTAAATACAAAATGCATATTATTTCAATTCAGAATTGTAGTTCCTTTAATTACAAAAATCTATATTATTTCAAGCTTAGAACATCACAATTTTTCCATGAGATTTGCACATGCAAAATACCTAGAACTATAGATCATAGGTACTTTTCCCATGAGCCCATTACGATCACCATTATTTGGTACATAGTACATAGTATATATAATTAACCCTCCACTGGAGTCGCCACTCTCATTAATTCTCTGACTTGTTAAAAAGCCATTTTACGAGTCAACTGACCCAGTCTCTTTCATGACTAGACTGTTAAATATCATTTTGTTAAATAAACTATCAATTTAAATAATTATTTTGAAGAGCAACTAAATAGGGCGATTACATGCTTATATTAAATATATTTTTTGGAGTTTTACACACGCGAATAAAATAAAGAAAATTTAATTAATAAAAAAACCTTCAATAAAATACATTTAAGAGGTAAGTCAGCGGTTGAAAGCACCTGGAAGTGCATCTTTTGGCAGCTTAACCACCGCTGCTGTCCGTCTCTGAGCCTACACACTGTAAGGCGGCTGCAATTGTGGGATTTAAGAGCTGACTGGAGTGGCTGCCACTGCTACTGACCCATTTTAGAGCGACTCTCCGCGTCCGCTGCTGCATTGCCAAAAGCCGATCATCGCTAGGCATGGCAGCAGAGGGGCTGAGTTTTCATCGATTGTGGTGTCCGTGTGTCTCCCCCGGCAAAGTGAAAACAAAGCCAAACAAAACAACTTTTACAATGTCGAGGCAAGGAAAAGTGACAGTGGGACACACATTCACGCAGGTGACGGCAGCGGCGGGCGAGCAATTAAAAATGGTTTTACGCGCACACAAAAAGGTAAACAATGCTCACAGTAAACACGGCCTAAAGCCAACAGCAAATATACAGCAGCAGCTGCGACAGCTCTCTAAACTTTCAATTCAAGGGGGATTATTTACACTCCAGGGGCAGGGCTCTCATTCATGGATTGTTTTTGTTTAAAAATTTATAGGATTTTTAAACTATTTGCTAATTTATAGATTAAGTATCCTGTATTCTAAGATCCTAAAATTAAGTACTATTTATAAGCCGCTTTTATAACTTATGCACTATATGGGGTTAAAATAATCTCTATATATAAAGCTATAGCTGATATATCAGTAAGAAAACTAGGAAATCAACGCACAGCCAAATCCACTGATTAACAATATTAATATGCATTTTTATTATATTCTAATAACTTTAAACTGATTTCCTAAGATTTATTGGGGCTCCCCAAGTGGCCCCAATCGCTTCCAATTAACAAAATTTATATGTTTCGTTTAAAAATTCTGGACACTAAGCCGTTTAACCAATCGATTCCGTGTTTTCGCCAAATAATAGTTTAAGACATTATGAATGTTTAAATGACCGCTCAGATTTAAGGCTTTTTACTATTTTTAATACCCATTCTAAAATTACAACTTAGCCAAAAATATCTTCAAACGTCGAAAAATGGCACTTCTAAACTGAATATAAAAAATTCCTATCCTTAAACTTCAACGATTCATTTGATGGTTTGACCAAAGCTCTAGCTATCTTTTAAACATAGAAACTAAGTCAAAAGTTGATCTATTATCGAATTTAAGTGTCTCCATAATCAGCAAACGCCTGCGTATAGCTTTCTCTCTCTGCATTTTCATACAAATTGTCAACAAATGATTCCGTCTCCTTCCCTCTCCCAGCTGAAACTACAAATATATTTAAAGTAACATCTAAAATGCAAAATTATATAGATCTGCTGCAAAACTATTACATAAGAAAAGTATATATAGGATCTTCGGGCTATCCATCGCAAGCGAAGCTGCGGGCACCCTGCTAGTATAGGATAAAGTAGCTCACTTTTGTTTTAACAGATTATTTTTTACGTTTTCAAGTTGCCATTTTGTTTTGTATTGTTCTGAAAACCTTATATTTTGTACTTTATAATTTATATTACAAAACCTCATTTAAAGATTTTCGATCTAAGCTTTCAAATAGCCACCAAAAACTTCCAAAAATCCTTTCTTTTTGAGCTACTTAAGGGAAATCCCTATAGACAACCCTTATATGTGATATTTTATAAGATATAGGCAGATATATTTAACGATTGTGATTTGAACAAACAAAAAATATGCAAAGACAATAGAATGGAGGTAAAAGCGAAAGATGAGGCACATAAGATGCGAGATAATATTACAAAATAACTGAATAACTTGCATGATGATAATTGCGAGATGGCTGGGCACTTAAAATAGGGATACTTTTTCGTTCTAACCGATCTATACATATATATAAATATATATTTTGCAGAAACTACAATTATACATATATTACAAAAGGCTCGCGCTCGTCACGTGCTATTTGGGAATCTGGGCAGGACTGCCTGCCGCCGCCAGTGGCACCACCTCCAGCGTGGACTCCTTGTGATCGCTGACAAAGTGCAGAATTTCGAAGCCCACCTCCACCATAATCAGGATAATGATCATCCACTCGAGCCGGATGTGATGGGCATCGTTCAGGTTGTGCGACACCAGCTCGGCCAGCTCCACGCAATGATTGATCTTCTCGTTCATCACCTTGGTGCGTCGCGTGATGCTGAAGTAGGAACAGACCTGCAAATACAACGCCTCCAGCTCCTCGCGGTCCCAGTAGAAGTCCGGGGCGTCCAGCAGGTCCGACGACAGATTGATCACATGCCGCAGGGCAAAGAGTTCGCCGGTTTTGCGTAGCATGGCCGCCCGCGATATCCGTAGGCGGCGGCCCCGCTTCAGATCCTCCGTTAAATGCTCGATGGAGTCTATGTAGCGGTCCAGCGTCGCCTCCCAGATGCCCAGCTTGATGGACTGGGCCATGGCATTGGAGAAGGTGTACTTGTACAGGAAGCTATCCGTGTCGGCGGTCACAAAGAACTTGCCGTTCTGGAAGAAGGCGCGCGAGGCGACATTAAAGTCGCTGCTCTCCGCCACCAGATCGCCCTCCACATCTACCGCCGTCGACGGTATGTATGTGTAGGGCATCACCTCGCTCTCGCCATGGATCAGGGCGCTCACATATGACTCCCGCTCGAAGGAGCGCAGAAATCCGAGCACATTATTCGTCTCGATGTCGCTGCAATTCCAGAACACCACGGATCCCTCGCGGAAAAAGAAGATCTCGCGCGGTTGCTGGCCGGTGGGATATTTGGCCGCCACGAACAGTACGTTCTGCTCCATGTCCAGGTTGTCGGTGGAGAAGAAGCGCTTGGTCTCGTACAGATTCTGTTGGCGTAGCGCTATCTGCAGATCCTCCAGGTTGTACTCCTCGGCGGTGGTGTAGCCGCGTGCATTGAGGAAGCCCAGGGCGGACAGCTCATCGATGGCCAGCCGCTTCTTCCGGATGAGGCGGGTGCGAATGGGCGACAGTATGGTCTCCAGGCGCTCCTCTGCCAATGGCAGGGGCTTCACCTGTGATGCTGGTTTTTTGGCGGCTGCTGCTGCAGCAGCGGGCGAGGTCGAGGCCGTGGACGACGAGGCGACTCCACTGGTGGTCATCCATCGCCATTGCGTAGGCTGGCGGCGGGGTGTGCGGAGGCACCGCAACAGCATCTGCCCGGATGCCAGGCGTGCAAAATTCATGATGTTTTTGGCCCTTTCAGTGGATTTGTGGTTCCAGGAGCAGCTAGTAGGCCATGCCGGTGGCTATATAATAGCCTATATAATCCAAAAAAAACAGCCGGCAAGGTGTCGATTGCAGTTTGTTGTGATTATCGATATATCGATGTCATGCTCGATGGGGAAAACTTTGAAGTTCCTATCGATATAGCCCGCGTTGCCAACCGCCTGTATTATCAGTTGACAACGCAAGAATTACCCCGACTATCGATAAAGCTATCGCATTCGATGAGACTGTTTATTAATAATAACGATACCGATAGCCGCTGTTTACAATTTTTATTTTCAAAATTTTCGAAAATTTGATCAGATTTATCATCAGATAAAAAAGGATTTATTTAGATTTCTTACAGACATGTAGTTTCAAATAATAATGCGCTTTATAAGTAAATCAAGCCTCCATTTAATATGAATCTACAAATGTACAAGTTATTGGAACTTATGATATATATTTCTTACGCAACCCCCCCCCCCATTGGGGTGATCAGACTTGGTTGTTTTTCTTCCACAACTTGGCCACTTCAACAAAGCTAAAGCATGTTATGGTATGGGTGCTAGAGCGATATAACTTGGCCAGATGACTATTGCGGCACATTGATAGAACATCGCCGGATAGCGATTGAAATTTCACTTCGAGCTGGTCGTTCGCTTCGTTGGCCACCACCCACATGTTACCACGCACGTTCACCCGGGCACCGTGCGCCAAGAATTTGCAAGTCTGATGCATTTGATGGGCCAGGAATGAGACGCCCTTGTCACGATTATAATTGCGTCCCGTCCATGTGTCAACAGAGGCACTGATATACCACATGTGATGGAGCGGCTCATCCACCACCAACTCCATGTCCAAGCCATAGATATTTGTCAGAACAAACGTAATGGTGTCCACATAGCACAACATCCAGAAGTAGCTCATCGAATTACCTCCAGTGCGCAGATTTGGCACAATGCGGCCCAATGTCCGGAGTTGCTTCACGGTGGCTGTGATTAACGTCGTGCGCTCTGTGGGCGCCATGGGATTAGGTCTTGGCTGCACAGGTGTCTTTAGTCTAGGCTTCTTTATCTGCGTGGCTGGGATAATCGAAGTGGGCAGCATAGCAGTGAAGGTAGCTGCAGGATTAGTAGCTTCTGGCTGCACCGGTAACTCTAGTCCAAGCTCCATCTTCATCTGCGTGGCTGGGATGACCTTTGGGCGTAGAAAGGGCCACATATTGTTGCAAGTAGCTGCCGGATTAGCTTTTGGCTGCACCAGTGCCCCTAGCCAAGGGTCCCTCTTTATCTGCTTGGCAATTAATGGCTCTCCGTCGTCGTCGTCGTTGTCTTCTTGGTTCGCCACTAGTTTATCCACTGGTCCCAGCAGAATAAGATCAAAGAGCGTCTCCGGATGTCCCAGTAGCTTCAGATCCTTAGTGGCTTCAGCAGCCAAGCTGAGGCATTTCCTCAGCCGATCCAGAGTCGATGGGGAGACGCTTTCCGCCACGTTGTTGTGTAGCTCAAAGGAATCCTGCACGTGCATGCAGGACACCTTTTGTGAGGGTGACGGTGGGTGATGGGCGACCCCAGCCTCCTGCTTGGCCAGCATCTGGGCCGTGTACTCGGGAATGATCCCGCCCAGCATTAACTGCCTGTCCATGACGCAGCCCAATAATGGGCTGACCACACTTTTCTCGAAGCCGATATCTTTGTAAAAAGAGAAGAAGTTCCTTGCCAGCTGCAGGATGGTCGTGTGTTCCGGAATCGGTGGCACAGATTCGATGTTGTATGCGTAATTTATGCCGCAGGTTATCTTCTCCGGGCAGGAAAGCTGCATCTCCTTGATGGTTGGCATCAAGCCATACTGCTGCAGGCTGACTATAATCATGGTGTTCAGGCAATAGCTGGTCAACTTGCCGTCTCCAAACAGATTCATTTTCTGGGCCCAGATCTTTATGAAGATGAACAGATGTAGCAGTCGCTCGTCCCGCTTGATCAGATCGGCAATAAACATGGAGTTCATGACTCCGTTAACGTCAGACACATTGATGTCAATGGCCAGCCCGGTGGGCAGGTGCTTGCAGCGGATCAAAGGGACACGGGCGTGACGGATGAGAACGACATCCGCAAAGTCGTTGGTGTTCTGAATGAAATCCGCGACCACGGTGTACTTATTGCTCCAGGACTTGGACGGGTCAGCGGGCACCTCCACGTACAAATCCATATCGCAGCCTGCGGGCAGGAGAACGGACGGATTAGGGAGCAGGTTGGTGGCAACAGGTTTCGTGGCAAACACTTACCCTTCAAGGCCAAGCCTGTGATTAGCGAACCAAAGGCATGGACCTTCAGGCCTGGGAGTCTCATTTCGATGCAGTTGCGCACTTGGGAGTAGGAGTCTTGGAGCTTCTTGTGATCAGCAGCATATAAAGCGACCACGGAGCGTAGGTGACCGCCGGGCGCCGCAAATTTAAGCACATTTTGCAGCTCGCGTTGGTCGGCTTCGGTTTGTGCGGCGGCGCCGGCGTCTAGACGCATTCGCAGCTGCTTCAGCTTATTGCTGACAAGATGCGCGGCGGCGTACTGCATGGTCTGCGAAGAAGGTAATTACGTTTCGATTAGCGTTTCGCGTTTACCTAATATTAATATTTTATTTCGTCAGAAATGCGATTTTGGGCTTTTGGCGGACACTTTCAAAACAAAATGGCGTCTCGAAATCAGTTACCGGCAGCCAGTGTTGCCAGATGACAAATTGTCTTTTCACCTAAAAAATCTCAAGCAATCGATAGTTCTCCCAAAAAACTATCAGGGTTTTCCACTAAATTAAAATTTATTTGATACAAGTCCCAAAAACACCCCTCAATTTGTTACCTATGCATTTTAGTACCCCTAAAATATCAAAAACTCCCTAAATTTTTGGGGGGGAATCCCTGCTCTGGGAACACTGGCAGCCCACTAAAGAAACCGATGTTTTCGATAGTGGTTGTGATGGTTTTCGTTGCGATAGTAGAGAGCTTCCATACTACTGGAAAGGGTTTTATTTACTTATATCGCAGAATTTATTACTTAATTTCGCCAGAAAAAATGTTTTCCATTTTCTTTGTACAACCATTCAAGTAAATTAAATACAAATATATTACTAGAAGTCGATGTTATCGATAGTGGTTGCGATGGTTTTATTGCGATAGTAGAAAGCTTCCATACTATTGGAAAGGGTTTTATTTACTTATATCGTGGAATTTATTAGTTAATTTCGCCAGAAAAATTGTTTTCAATTTTCATTGTAAAACCATTAAAGTAAATTAATACTATATTACATTATATGTACTGGTAAACACATTATTATTTTTGTAAGTATTTACAGGTAGACTTATTTATTTTAAATGTATTTCCTTAATAAAAAGTCGCTAAAGCGAGGGTAAAAAGCTATACAAATGCAATATAGCTATAAAAACGATTTATGTATAAACGATTGTTGCCGATAGTTGAAAAGCCCACCTCTCTCACACATCACGCGGCATTTCGGCTACCCAGAAATACGGTCACACTGCCGCTTATTGTACAAACAAGAATTGTTTTGCGAGCCCCCCCAAAAAAAAAAGTGGTAAATGTTTGTTGCCACTGCCAAACTGACGCTGCGTCGCCGCGTCCGCTGAGCCTCGTGTCCGTACCCACGCGACCCCATACCACCCATCGGCGGTGGGCGTTCAGATCAGTGCCTTGAGCAGGGGGGGCGCACGGAGGAAAAAGCGTTGTAGTGTAAACACAGTTCTCGGTTGGTGTTTTTTGTTGTTTTTTTTTTGTGTTCTTTTGTTGTAATAGCAAACTCACAAACCCAGCAGCACACAACAACACAGACGCATGTACGCACACACACGCGCACGATACAAACAAAAATAAAACGAAAAGTCGCGCGAGGTGGAAAGGCTTTTTCCTGCCACCGACATCTACATACATTCCCAATCCCCCCCAAAAACGGATAACGGCGGTTATACAGGCGCCATGTCGCGGGTCCTTAGTCCGCGGAAGCAGGGCGTGGCAGAGGCGAAGCCACATGTGGAGTCCCAGGAGTACACGAGCAGCTCCAACTCCATCATCGAGTTCCTGGCCAAGGAGCAGGACTGCGGCGGCCTGGCGGACCCCGACCCGGAGAGTATCTTCCAGGAGGTCAGTCGCCTGTCCGACAGCACCGACATGCGGTCCGTGGACGAACTGCTGCAGGAGGCGGAGCGCCTCATCCAGCAACAGTTGCGTCTGGGTGGCATTTCCGCCGAGCTTGGTGTAGTAGGAGGCTCCTCCTCCTCCCCCCGAACCAATGGCATGGACGAGGGTTCTGCGGCCGGCGGAGACGCCTCGTCGTCGTCCCCGCTGTCAGCATCGCCACACAGCAGCATTCGGCTGAACACACGCTACACCCATCGCATCGAGCACTTGCCCGCTCCATTGCCGTTGCCAAAAACAGAAGCTGCCGCCGCCAGTGCGGCGACAAGCAGCAAGCCCAACAGGCCCAGATCCGGCTCCAAGTCCTCGGTCTCGCCCACATCGCAGGTCCAGACGCCCATGGCGGAGACGCCACACATGAATGGCAATGGGAATGGTGCTGGCTTTGCCGCCTTTGTGGACAACCTGCCCTCGGAGTCAGTGATTTCGGAGGAATCCACACCCAAGGACATGGACATGGATATGGAGAACAACACGGCCACCTTGGCGCTGCTGCAGTTGCAGCTGCAGGACAACACCGATGATGATGAGGATACGGTAAGTGGAAAATTGGGGTTTTTTAGCAAACTAGACATAAGATGGCTCTTTTGGTTTTGTTGGAGAACTTCATCGGGATGGGAATGTGAGCCTTGGGTTTCATTTGGAACTTGACAATGGGTATGTTCCTGTATTTATTTATGTCTTCAGAGTTGTGGGAAGGGATTTATTTGATTTTTAAAAGGAAGAATGGTTTTTATACCCTTGCAGGGTATTATAGTTTAGACATGATGCTTGCAACGCAGTGAAGGGGTCATCTTCGACCCCATAAACTATATATATTCTTGAATAGCATCGTCAGCCGAGTCGATCTAGCCATGTCCGTCTGTTTGTCCCTCCGTCTGTTGGTTTATATGCAAACTAATCTCCCAATTTTTGAGCTTTTGGGCTGAAACATTCAGGATGGTCGTATATTTTTTGCAAGCAGTATATATGTCGGAACGGCCGGAATCGGACTACTATATCTTATAGCTGCCATAGGAACAATCTTGGAAAATTGACATATTTTCGCTATTTCTTAAGATATTTGAATGAAACTTTGAGGGTGCTCCTATAATATGACTACAGCCAGACCCTAGAAATCTCATTGAAATCGGACCAATATATCGTATAACTGCCATAGGAAAGATCGGTCTAAATTCATATTTTACATATGCATTTTACATTATTCATACATTTTACATTATACATGTTCTTTTTAAACAAAAAAAGCACTTTGTTAAAATTTGCATTAAAATCGGCCAACTATATCTGATAGCTACCATATAAACATGTATGTGAAACAGGGTGTTTCGTGTAATTTATGCTCTTAGTATCGAAATCTTGTTTAATAAGTAATAAATTATCTGCAAGGGCATATCAACTATATATAAATCAAATCAAAGAATGGGTTTTTGGATTTTGCTAGCATAATCATCCATTTTTTTTTTGTTTTCAAGAAATTTCCTTAGCCTTGAAGCTTGAGGAATTTGTTTTAGGGAAATTTTCTTGGGAAAATATAGTGAAACTTTATCAACATTATGTATGGGAAATTGCCTCTAAGTCCAGGTAATTCCCTTATTCTCAACTGAAACAATTAAAAGTAGTTCTTAGCCCCCCAAATAAGTAAATTCCATTGCGATCTTTATGGTAATAAATAGCAAAGATTTGTTTATTTTCCCGGCGTGTGCTGGTTCTGGTTACGAAGGATACGCTTGCGCCCCCGTACAGCCAGCCAGCCAGCCGGCCCCCACCCATCCAGAAAAACAGAAGCATTCACACTATACAACATAAATAAGCAATCACCGGACACGATTTACACACGATACACACTCACTGACATACACACTATCTATCACACTATTCGGCAGGCACACAAGGTGGGGTTTATAAAAGTTAAAAAAAAAAAATACAGACAAAGAAAGTCCGCGACAGAGATTAGCCAGAGGAACTGGGACCAATGGCCTGGGCCACCGTTTCCGCCACTGTCCAGCCCTCGAGAGCCGTATCCTTGATAAACCTGGGCGGCAGTACAAATCCATAGGCACCGCGATCCCTCAGCTCGATGGTGTACACATACTTAACGCCCAAGGCCGCACGACTCCAGTCATCGGATCCACCGCCGGCAATGCCAAGCACCTCGTGGGTAACCGCCGACCTGTATGTGGTGCCCGTCTTCTGGGCAATTCGCTCGACCGCCAAGTTGCCGACACGCTGCAGAATGCTGGAATCCTTGACCCTAACGGCCTTGTAGGCCCACGGATAGACAATCATCTGGCCATAGCTGTGGAACGTAAGGTAACCCTCCAGGTTGTACTTTCGCTTGGCCAGGAATTCGGCGACCGCCTTCGTTTCCACTTCGGAGGCGGGCGATGAGCCGCGATAGGTGTCACTGCAGGGATTCGTCGAGGAACCATAGCCATTCCAGCCAATATCAAAGTTCCTGTTGAGATCCACGCCACTGCACTGGCCGCGTCGCGATGGCGAGCGATTCTTGCGCCACAGGCGATTGGTGGTGCGACTGTACTCATAGCCATCGGGATTCATCACGGGCATAATGTACCAGGTGAGGCCGCGGATATGCGAGGGCTGGTTCTCCCAGTTCGACATCAGTTGGTAGAGAATGAAGGTAACCGTGGCGGGACTGATCCATTCGCGTGCATGAATGCCGCCGTCGATCCATACCTTTTTGTACTCCCGCGGATTTTCGGAGATTCTATGGGGAAAGGTAGATTAGTTCCTTAGATTTTGTTTGATTCCAAAAGCTCAAAAAGGGTTCCTTACCTCAGCACCTTCAAGTCACGACCCTCGGCCGTCTGGCCAATGGTATAGAGACGCACAATGTTGGGGAACTTGGTGCGGATTTCCCTCATAAAGCTATAGATGGTGTCCAGGTCATGGTAGTCCTTCCAGTGCATGCTGCTGCGGGCGGCCTTTTCTGTGGATTAGCATTGGAATTAGAGTCCATATGATTCCCATCTCCCATTGCCACTTACTCGTTCGCTTGCCCTGGTGCGAGGCCGTGGCCTGGATACCCTCGAGCAGCTCCTCATCGATCAGGGACTGAACATTCGCTGACAATATCTCGGCATCCAGTCGATGGGCTGAGAGGAAACTGCGTGCCGCCTTCAGCTGATCCCTAGCTATGGAAATGTCCAGGAATTTGGAGTTCTCCTTCCAAATGTTGCCACCAAACTTCTGCTCGAGCATCTGGCCCACGGGCACACGACGTTGCATGGCCTCCGAGATGTTGTAGATGCGCCAGAGCTGTGCCTCATCGTATCGCTGGGGAATCTCGTTGACATCCAGCAGGGTCAGATTGCTGGATGGCATCTCGCAGGAGGCAGCACCGATGGCTGCCACAAAGAGCAGCATCAGCAGTTGAGAGCGTGACAGCGTCATCTTAACGTAAGAGGCGGCAGGTTGACCTCTGTAAGAGTAGTTCGCAATCAGAAATCAGTAATCAGTAATCAGAAATCAGTAATTAGCTGGACCTTATCAGTGGGGTTGTCATTCGGGCTGGGCTTCTAAGTAATTAACTACTGATTTGATAGTTAACACAAAAAATTCACCACTCAAAATTCGTCACGATTTTCCCATTTACTTGCCAGGCTGCCAGCCAAAAACTTACGAGTTTTATTCAAAAAATAATTACCATTAGCCGATCGTTAAACTCTAAAGGTTAAAATAGTATTTATTGCTTGTTGTTTATTTTGTCATAAAGCACGCTATTTAGTGTGCTCTCCAGTGCTTTCAGTGTCAGTCGGTAGCGAGGAAAAAGCTTGCATGATTTACAGTGAACAATTAAATATTTTTTAATAGCCAAATTCATAGGAATTTATATTTTTCAAAGGGAAATGTTTGCTAAATAGCTATAAACTTTGTTTTGGAATTTTTAAAACCTTTTCCAGCTTATTGTTCAGTTAGAAATGATGGCTAAACAGGTCTGAATTTTTATTTGGGAATTCTAGTACCTTTTCTAGTTAAATTCCTATATTATACTTTCCTTAGATTCTTCCTTTTTTGCTGATTAATTTTTTATAAAGGGTTAAAGGACAGTGAACACTTAAATATTTTTTAATAGCTGAATTTATAGGCACTTGTATTTCCCTAAGGTAAATATTTGCTAAATAGCTATGAACTTTGTTTTTTGGAGTTCGTAGTATCTGTTCTACTTTATTTTTCATATAGAAATTATTGCAAAAACAGGTCTGAATTTGTATTTGGGAATTCTATTGCCTTTTCTAGTTAAATTCCTATTTTCTACTTTCCCTACAGTCTTTCTTTTTTCCTGTTTAATTTTTATAAAGAACCCTAAACCAACATCCTACCAAGTTGCTCTGCTGGTGATAACTAAACCCTAAAAAACGAAACTGAAAGCTCAACTCTCGGTGAAAATAATTGTTACAGAAACAGTTGGTAATTACCACAAAAAAAAGAGAAGGCTAACAAATAAAAAAACGAACATATTTCCGTTCCATTGTCCCCCGGGGTTATGGTTATCTAGATGTGTGAGTAACCCTGTTTTTTTTCTGTGCCTTTGTCATTGCCAATAAGTAATTATTAATAGTAGATAGCTTTAATGGGCTTGCAAACTTTGTAATGGAAACACAAATGAGTTAGGGAACCTTTGTTTGTACTGCACCCAAGCGAAATTTAATATTTAAGCCAATGAAAAAATACGTATCTAGTATATATTCCAGTGATAATCATGGATATTCAAGGGTGAAGCGTACTTAAAACCAGAAACAGTGATATAAAACTTTATATAAACTTATTTCTGAGTGTAACGAATGTGCATGTTAAACCATCAACAACAAAAATTGAACTTTTCAGTATAAAAACAGAATGTTTTGTGGATCTAATCAATTTGCATTGTTTTACGGATTCCAATGGCGAATGATCGATTGATCGATCGTTCGTTCGTTCGTTCGTTTGCTTGTTCATTCCATCCGTGAGTTCCCTGATTTCCCCAAGTTCCGGGGCTTGTTCTGTTTATTGACTCCAATCAGTTTCATCTTAATGTTCTCTCAGTGTTTTGAATGTACAATGTGGGGCTGGCTGGAGGTGGGTGTGGGGGCTTAGTGCGTCTTAGCCAATGGACCCTAGATCTAGATTCTAGTTTATGGACATGGAAAACTTTTCCTGGTCTTCTTGAAACGATTTCAAAACCTCGTTTTTAACGCTTCTGTGCTAATTTCCCTGGCCCGTTTTTTTTTTAGGTTTTTGTTTTCATTTTACTTTTTTTTTTTTTGTATTTTTTATGGATGCGTATTTGTATTTTCGTGTTTATTTTCTTTTTATTGCCAGGCAGAAAGTGGCACTTGAACGGTGGAGAGGGTCGACGCCGGCCTCCGGTCTCTGTACCTCCGTGCCTTCAGAGTATCCAATCTCCGAGAACTGGTTCTCGTTCGGATCTCTCAGACCTCGAATCTCAGATCTCGGATCTCGGGAGTCGTCGAATGTGGAGAACAAAAAAAAAACACAGTTTCGGATTGGGTTTCGTTTGTATTTCGTTTCGGTTTCAATTCGCTGGTGTTTACCTCGACCTTCGTGCCGATCTCCCCCCTACAACACCTCCCTCCCAGTGTTCTCCTTCCATTAACTGAGATTCTGCTACTGTGTTTATACCTCTCTCCGATACTGACTTTAAGATAGTCTAAATAGCAATCGAATTGCTCGAGTTTAGTTTGCCATTTTAAGGAGCTTTACTAGTGGGCACTAGTGGGTAAGGCTAAGTTTTTCTTTCTTTAAATCTTTATATGCAAATTACGAAAGATTAAAGGGAAAGTATAAAATAATTAAGGCATGGCTTGGGTAAAACCCTAATTAGTACTTGCCACACAAAACGAAAGGAAAGAAAACGTAATGAGCTTAATGAGCACCATGTAAACTGGTTGGGTTGAGGGACCCCGAATTGATATTTAAAAGACTCGTTCGAAACTGATACCCCGCCCCCATTGGATACTTCCTTATTGGTTGTAATTGTTAATCTTATGTATTCCTTTTTTTCTGGTTCCTCCCAGACGATCCTATATAATGTCTTTTTACACCGATAAAAATAATACTTGGAATCAGAGCTCGTAAAAAGAGGGGTTCCGTTGTTTTTTGGTATTCCCTACTGACCCACTTTAGCGTAGTTCTTTTCTGGTGTATAAATCTTTTTATCTGAATACTTTCCTTGTAACCCTAATTAATTTAGAATTTTTTTAATTTAATTACTTAATTTCTCTTCCTTGATTTCTTTAATAAACCTAATTTAAATATATAATATAGGTACTTGTTATTTTGTGAACGATTCTTCACATTCTTCGGCCTAGATTCCTTTCATAAATATAAAATATAAGTTCTTGCTTTTTTTTGAGCAATTCTTCAAATTCTTCTGCATTTTCTCTCATTTCGTTCCTTAAATCTTCTAAAAATCTCCCATCTCTATTTGTATCCCTTCCACCATCCCTTTCTCTAATATACAATCTACCATTCTTTTGCTTTCTTTCTTCTACAATCTTGTATCTTATCTTTGAAACAATTTCCGAATTTTATCTGCAATCTCCCAAAGTTCTCTCTTCGTACTTCCTTGACAAATCTCTCTTCTTCTCAGTCTTTTCCTTTTTGCCTCCCTTCCCTGTTCTTCTTTCTTAATGCTTTTCCAATTCTCTTCTGCTTTTACACCTACATTATGTAGGCCTCTCGATGCTCCCCTAATTCTTCTGCAATCTTTACGCATCCACATTTTGTTTGTTTTTTTTTGTTTGTTGGGTTCTATCCCACTTTTGGTCAATTTGTTTTTGCACTTTTGCCTTTTGTATTCTCCACTTACCGTTGTTGTTGTTGTTGTTGTTGCGGGGATGCCGATGCACTTGTTCTAGTTCCTCCTCTCCTTCTTCTTCTTCTTCTCTTTGTTGCCGGCTCTGCGCGAGCGTGTGTGTGACAGCGTCAGCGTGTGCGTGGGAGAGAGTGTGTGTCGCTGGCTGAGCGTCAAACTCCAACTAAATGCTGCGCTTGTATGCGCTTCAATTTTTATATTGCCGCTCTGCCGGCGCAAAAGGGGGCTGCTACCCACAAAAAAAAAGTAAATAAAAAAAAACAAAACAACACAAAACGAAACTGATAATTACAAAACAAAACTACAACAAAAAGATGAGCTAAACTGTTGTAAATTTTTGCGCTGACCGACGACCGATCTTTAAAACGATCGTCACTTAAATGGAAATGGAAATGAAAACGGCAGTGACAGCGGCAGCGACAGCGGCGCCGGCAGAGGCGGCAGCAGCAGCAGCAGTAACAGCAGAAGCAGCAGCAGCGACGCACTATGGGGCCGCCAATCACTTTTCTTGGCCAAAATCAACATTGCTAAAGTAAATCAAACAAAGTGTTAAATAGGTCATTTTATTTTTGGTAGACGTCGCCCCCTTCGCGTTAAGAGCAGTGTTTACACGCAATAATAAATGTGTTATAAAAGCTCGCTTAAAAACACACTTTAAAAATTCTTCAAAATGTAACAAAAAACTCAAATCTATTAAATTTAAAATAAAAATAATAACAATGTGAGAACAATGTTAATATCTCTAAAAATAAGCAATTAGTAATTTTGACCAAGAAAAGCGATCGTAGTGACCATAGTGCAGCGGCGGCAGAGAGTGTGAGAGAGAGAGAGAGAAAGGTGAGCCGTTGCTCCACGCATTCACACGCTGTCTCTGTCTGGCCTGCATTAGTGACCAAATGCAGGTGAGGGGTAGATCCAGAGAGTGCAACGCCCACGCAGTGAGTGCTGCTGCCATCTCCCTCTTCACTCGACATTGACACTTTGGCTTCATGACGTCTTCAGCCGCGCTCATTGACGCACAAAAACACACACACACACACCTACGCAAGCCGAGATGCGCTCAGCTGCATTCGCAGATTCCAAGGAGCTGCCAACTTGCAATAAGATATCATGTCAGTCCCATGAGTCACGGGTTCTGTCACGGAATTCTTGTCTTGTCTTTTTCTGACTCTCGGGATTTCCAGCGATGAGACATTCACAAATCCCATGTGAATGCAAGAATGAAATGCTAATTATGCACAGCGAGAAATTCGTGGCGTACAAAATAAATATAGGTTATATTTATGAATTATTTTTAATAACCTATTCCCTCTTTCATATAATTTCAATGGTTTATGGCTTATATTTAGCGTTTTTGAGTTTAATAAATAATATACATTTTTCTTTGCCATTCTCAAGCACTTCTCAATAGGAATTCCCGAAAGCTCAACATCAGAATGCTACCCCATATCAGTTCGTCAATCGCTCCCGACAAGGGAATAATGTATCATGATTAATGTATTTTCCTGGAAAAAGAAAATTTAAAAATTCAATTATGTTGGCAAGTCCCTAAATATCTCATTCTCTCTTCCTTCCTTTCTGTCTCCTCTCTCTCCTTTTCCGCCAGCAGCTGACATTTGAGCTTGACACGGACACTCACTCACACAAGTGCATAATTTATATCCAATATTGGATCACACGCTTGAAATCGCTACAAGTGTGTGTGTGTGTGTGTGTGTAGCTAACTTTGTAATTGTGTGACGCGGCAATTTTGACCCACTTGGCGAGTTTTACTTTCTTTCGCCTTTTGATCAGGCCCCCAGGCCAGCCCCCACCCGCCGCCGCCGCCCACACTTGAGTTGATTTTTTCTTTATTTTGATTTTGCCTCCAGGCTTTATTTATTTTTTCTTGTTTATTTTGGTTTTGTTTCTTACTTTTTTTCCGGTGTTTTTTGGTTTATGTTTTGTTTTTTGTGGTTTTTTTGTGGCACCCAGATTTTCACTTTTAACCCTTTTTCGAGAGTAGTGGCCACAATGGAAGATTTTTTCGGAGCACCACTACCTTTGTCCGCTGATTGTGCATTGTACAGTAAATACTCGCTTACACTGAAAGCAATTTTGGAGGGTTTGTAGAATAAATATTTATTGTTATATTATTTTTAAACCCATATTTATTTATATAAATGTATAAATAATTATAAAGAAAATAAAATCTGATATTTTATTTTATTTTATTTTATTTTTTCTTTGAAAGACTATTTTATCAATATTCAAATATTTATTGTCTTTCACAAAATAAAACCTTTGATATATAAATATTTCTATGTGGGATCTTAAATATATATTTTTTTCTGTGTAGAAGAGCATTCTTTGTTCTTTCAAAGACTGTCTTGTTAAGGAGTTTTCTTTCATTCTGTGGCAGTTATACACTTTTTTCTTTTTTTTTTAAGTTGCTATACATATTTTATATTTATTTAATTTTTTTTTGTAGATCGCAGCTTTTGTTGTTATTAATATGGGTTGTTTATTTTGCTTGGCGCTTAAATCACTTTCTTCGATAGCTTTTTGACTTTGACTTTGGCGGCAGGCGGCGATCGCCGCGGGCCTTTCGCTTAATTTCTATATGCATGCACAAAATAAATCCAATCAAATATGCAACAACAAAAGGAGCAGAGGAATAACAACAAATGAGCCAAGCTAAAGAGCAAAAAACAAAAAAACAAAAAAAATCATCAGAAGCGTTGAGCCGAGCTTACGGGTTTTTGAAACGCGATTGAAAGTGAAAGTTAAGGCGGGCTTCTCTCGCTCTCTTTCTTTGCCTCTCTCCGCCTCTCTCTTAGCTTTCTATTTGCCTTTGTGCCAAGCATTCTGGTTCGCTATTTTTTTCTATTTTAATTTGTCTTTGGTTGTCTTTCGGCCAGGGTTTACATAAGATGCCTCATTAATGGTGGCTTGATATGGCGATATAGGCGCGATTGCGAAATCGATAATCGAAAATGGCAGCGAAATGAACACGTGGCCGCATAACGGTTAACAGTTAGCTCTCTCTATTTTTACCTCTCTTAATCGCTCACTCTCTACGCTGGCAAGGCAAGAGAGAGAGTGTGAGAGAGAGAGTAAGAGTTACTTACTCTCTGAAGAAATACATGTTTTAGTACACTGTTCTACACGCAAAGCTTTGTCTTTTACCTCAGAAAGCCTGGAAGTATGCAATAAAATATGCGAGATTTTAATTTAAAGTGATTTGAAGATTTATTAAATGAGCGTCTTTCAGGTTTAACAACCTTGAATGTTATATATTTTTAGCACAAAAAAAATCCATAAATAAAAAAATAAATAAATATATATCAAAGCTCTTGACATTCACTGCAACTGCTGGGCAATGATCCTCAGGAACTCGAATACCTCCTCCCCCGACTCCACTATATAGTGCGGCGGCATGAGGTAACCGTAGCGTCCTTGATCCTTCAGGAACATATCGTACACCAGTTGTCCGCCCACGCGATCCTGCACCCAGTCCGCTGAGTTGCCCGGCCTGGCCAGCTTCTGGCGGTAACTGGTGCCCGACGAGTACTCCGCCTCGTTGAGTCGCCTCAGGGCGAGCACTGCCCGCCGTGCCACATGCTTCAAATCATGCTGATTCTCCGTCACATAGTCCGCATCACCCCAGGGATAGGTAATGGCCTGACCATAGCCACCCAGGGATATATACGCACCCAGATACTCCCGCAAGCCGCTGAGAAAGCTGCGCAGGGCCCGCGACTCCGGCTCGGAGAAGCTCTGGGGTCCGCGATAGAGATTCTTGCACGGATTACTCGTTGACCCTGTGCCGCCCCATCCATACTCAAAGTTCCTGTCCAAATTCACGCCATAGCAACCGCTGTCCGGGTCATGGGCCCGGTTCTTGGTCCACAGGCGGTCCGTGTGTCGCGAGTACTGATAGCCATCGGGATTGGCCAGAGGCAGGAAGTACCAGTCAATGTTACGCATAGCCTTCTCCAACCGACCCTCGCTCCAGAGATGGGTGAGCTTGGAAAGGGCATAGGTCAGGGCGGCGGGACTCAACCAATCCCTGGCCTGCATTCCTGCATCCACAAAAACGGCCCAATTATCCGGATTGCCATTTGAGACTCTGTGAGGAAAATTACACAAAAGGAAAGGTTATTTAAGGTGGGAAGGTGAGGCTTTGCATGCCCACCTGATGACCTCCAGAGGTCGCTTGTTGCGCGTGATTCCTATCTGAATTATTTCCACCATTTCCGAGTGGGTTTCTAGCAGCGTCTGCAGAAACTGCTGAATATCCGCCTGGTCATGGTAGCGTCGCCAGCTCATTAGCGTGCCCGGACGCTCCATCCAGGGCAGCGATCCATTCCGCACAGTGTCCAGTGGATGCTCCACAGCTGGCACTTCCACATAGGTCTCATCTATGGCCGCTTCAATGTCATCGATCATGATGTTGTAGCTAAAGCCGACCTTCTCCATGAATTTCCGGGCATCGGCCACATTCCGCTGTTCGATGAGTATATCGATGCCATCCTGGTTAATGTTCCAGACTTCGCTGCCTGGAATCAAAAGTAATAATTAATATTATAGATATATTAAGGGGGTATCTAAACCTTTTTTAATTAACAATCTTTTAGTTTAAAGAACCAGAAGTGATAAATACTCTCGAAGAACCTTGAAATACTCATCTATCCATCCCTAAATATATTCAAATATGCTTTTAGTTCACCTTCTTCGCTACAAATTGGTTATTAATGAATTGATGTCTCGGAAACAGGTCCCTGACTTATAAAGCTTCTTATATATAATATCCCCAACGAAACCCCAAGTACCAAAGCGTCGCCAAAAGGCCCGTAGCTGCGGCTGGGCCAGTCGTGTCTCATGGACTTTCCACAGCTGATGACCATGGTAACGCTTCACATGACTGCCATTGCGATAGCGTCTGTTGATCTGATACGAGGATCCTGGCGAAAGGAAGTCATAGCGTCGCAAATCCGTGGGCGAAAGCCACTGCAAACCCTCAAAGGTGGTGGCCATCAGTTCGCTGCTATTCAGTGTCAGCAAGGCAAGTGGCAGGCCACTGAGGCCAGTGAGTTCCGGCACGGAGACACTGCGCCACAGGAGCAGTTGCTGGACGCCCAGAGCTCCTCCTGCTTCTACTCCTCCTCCTCCTCCTCCTCCGAGCAGAACCAGAACCAGAAGCAACATCTTCTTTGGCTCCAAATTCAGAACTAAACTTGAAGGTTTTTTGGACTTTTCTGTTAGCGCTTTTTCTGGGTCTTGAACTCGCCTCGCGGACGCGACACGATTAATGCCAAATTTATGCGTGAGAATGCGTGCTCAGGTGGCGATTTCGAACCGAACTGAGCTCGAGCTCGAGCCCAGTTGACCTGACCTGATGATGATCATGTGCCTGGCCGGGCTGACCCCTCCCAAAAATACAAGCGGGGTTGAGATAATAGAACTAAGAGGGGTTTATCTAAGAATATATAAGTAATATAGGTAAAGTTAGGATTTCTGACCTTTAAAGATGGTTTCTTAGAGCTTAAAGTAACTGCCGAAATGTAGGTTGTATATGAGGTTTTTTTCCTATAAATAAGAACCCTGTAAAGTATTATTTTATATCCTTTTTTTATGACCTTCTTGGGGAATATAATAGAATACTTCATAAGGTCCTATGGTCTTGGGAAATTTGTATAAAATAATACTGAATAATAAGGTTCTAAGCTCTTGGAAAAACTTATATAAAATAATACTTCCGAAGGTCCTAAGGTTTTGGGAAAATTACTTCAAAAGGTCCTTAGGTCTTAAAGAAAATGCTATAAAATATTTCCTTAGAAATCCTAGACAAATCGATCTTAACTTTCATATAAACTTTATACTTCAAAAGGTTCTAAGCTCTTGCAAACATGATATATGTTAAATAATACTTCATAAGGTCCTAAGGTTTTGGGAAAATGACTTCATAAGGTACTTAGGTCTTTGGAGGCAATTATATAACACAATTTCTTATAGATTCCAGAAAAAGCTATCTCAACTTTCATATAAACTTTATAAAAACCTTTTATATATTTTGATCTTCCAATTAAGAAATTCTTTTTAATTTTTAAACACTACTAGAACTATTTTTATGACCACTTCTGTGGTTTCTTGTGATTCTTTCCGCTTTGACAATTTCTCTTCTTTTGTGGCGGCTTTGACAGACTTCGCGAAAGGCCCTTAGGGCCATCAATTTTAATTCGATTTAGAATCCCGGTTGTGACTCACCGAACAGAGCGACCACCTCATTGAACTGGGCATCCGGTGAGTCGTCCACCTGTTGTCGACCCAGCTCTAGGCCCAGCTCTTCCGACTCTGCCTCCTCCTCCTCCTCCTCGCGATCCTCCTCCATGGATGATCCTCGGGTGGCATTAAAGTTAAGCTTCCACAGCTGGGCACCGCGATAGCTCACATAGTTGGGGTCCAGTTCGCTGCGCAGCTCGTTGATACGTCCGCGGGGCGGCAATGGAGGATTAACCATGGCCAGCGGATGCAGATAGCGCAGCAGGTGACCCACTCCGCCGCCAAAGAATGGTAGCCTCATTAACCGATTATCGGTGCGGGCCACCAGGTCCAGGTGATCTCTCCTGGCACCGCCCCCGACTCTGGCCGCCAGCATGAGCATTAGTGGCAGCCACGCCCACGGGGAGGAGGGATGACGAAGGTGCATGGTGCTTGGATTGCAGATCGCTTCGATCGTTGATTCGGAACTCGGAACTGGTGCGAACGATTTGGCTGTTGGTGCGGATTTAATGCGTTCGCAAATCAGTTGGCGAGCCGCAGCCTCCGGCTAACGGCTTCTCGCGATCTCAATTCTCTAGTCTCCCGTTCTCCATGCTCCATTCTCCATGCTCCATTCCCTAGTCTGCGTTCTCCGTTCTTCGTTCTCCCCCTGGTGCCTCGATTCCCTTTGGCCTTTCGCCCCTCCGATTTTAAGCCCAATTCCCCAATTAAGGCCATCACATTTGCATATTGACGGAACGCCGGCGATTTTGATGTTTTTATTTATTAATGTTTTTTTGTGTGTGACTTTTACTTTGGGTGAGGTGTATATACTGTTATAGTGTTATACTCGTGCCAAGATGCTGGCGAGGGAAGGCACTAAAGTCGCGGGATAATCGTATGTTCTTTTTTTTAGTTATTGAAGTTAACTTTGTAAAGCATAAATCTTGTCCAAAGCATGGAATAGGCTTACAAGTATAAAGTTCTTTGAAAGATTGTCAAGCCTTTCTTCTGCATTTATTTTTGAGGTTTGAGGCTTGAACCAGTTGGGAATTCTAACATATTTTTCTACTTTTTAATGTTTTTTTCTTACTAGGAAAATCATTTTGAAGCACATATCTCATTAATGATAGGGAAATGGCTAAGATATAACAAGTATTTCTAAAGATAATACATCTTCCTTATCAGAATCACTTGCTTATATTTGAGGCTTGAACCAGTTGAGAATTCTATCATATTTTTATACTTTTCAATGATTTTTTTTTACTGAGAATACCTTTTTGAAGAACAAGCTTAGATATTGCAAGTTTTTCCAAAGAAATTAATTTTTTTCAACAATATTACATCCCTAGGTTTTAGGTTCGAACCAGTTGGGAATTCTAGCATATTTTTATAATTTTCAATGCTTTTTTTTTTACTAGGAATACCTTTTTGAAGAACAAGCGTAGATATAGCAAGTTTTTCGAAAGAAAAGTAATTTTCATCATCAATATTACATCCCTAGGTTTTATGCTCGAACCAGTTGGGAACTCTAGCATATTTTGTTGTATTTTTAATGTTTTGTTGTTCCCTAAAAACCTTAATACAATAATCTTGTCGTAGACAAACAGGACGCTTAGATATTTGACGTGTTTTGGTATAGAATGCAGTTTCTTGTTGTTTGATCCCTGAACCAGTTGGGAATTATAGCAATTTTTTCTGGTATATTTTTATTTATAGGCTCAATATATTTGCTATAAAGATTTGTATGATGAAAATATCATAAAGGCAAAGAGTAGGCATAGATGTAAGAAGGCTTTCGAAAGATATATCATGCTTTCTTCATCAGTTACTCATAGCCCACATATAAGGCTTGAACTAGTTGGGAATTCTAGCACCCGCCTGTGTTACTTGCCACACATAGGCAAGTGTTAGATTATATTTACCACCACTCTAATATATAATTATATTATATAAAAATATAATTATATTACTGCCATTAAAAACATCTGTAGGTGTTTTTTTTTATATTTCTTATATTTTTTTTCACTTTTTTCAAAAACATTTCTCAGTCTATTTCGATGAGTTGTTCTCTTGTTGTGTGTGTGTGTGTGTGTTATGTGTGTGTATATGTGTATTCGTGTCTCTGTGTGTGTTCAATTTCTCTAGTTACAAGTAGAATAAATAAATAAATAAATAGTATTTATATATAAATAGCAAATAAAAAAAAAAAAAAATCATTTAGATTGATTTACAAATGTAAAAATCGCATTGAACTAAGTCCAGGCCATGGAATTAGTGGCTACGCCTCCGGCTGCCACTGCTATTCCTGGCCACCGCCTTGCCGCGTCCCTGGGCAATGGCCCTGGCCACCGTATCGGCAAAGGTGTAGCCATCCTTGCCATTGTACTGAATGAACCTGGCGGGCAGGACGAAGCCATAGCGTCCAGTGTCGCCCATTTCGATGGTGTAGGCATACTTGATGCCCGCAATGCCCTTGGCCCAATCATCGGAGCCACCGGCAGCGGGATACAGAGTGGTGGCCGAAGATCCCACCGTATACTTGACGCCCGTCGACTTGGTGATGCTCTAAGGGATTACCAAATGAGGGATTAAGATGGGGAAATCTATTATGGATAGTGTCAATAACTCACCGTTCCTGCCTGTCGCGCCACACGATCCAGATCGGCCCGATCCTGGGTTAGCTGATAGTCATAGCCCCACGGATACAGGATGTACTGGCCATAGCTGTGGAACGAGAGATACGCCTGGAAGGTCTCACGCGGGAAGCCGCTGATGAACTTGGAAATGTAGAAGGTCTCCGGCTCGGAGAAGGCCTTGCTGCCGCGATATGTCTGCGAGCAGGGGCTGGCCGAGGTGCCCTTGCCGCCCCACTTGTAGCCAAAGTTACGATTCAGATCCACGCCGGGACACTGGCGGCCATGGGCACGCATATTCTTGCGCCACAGCCGATCCGTGGTGTGGGAATACTCATAGCCATCGGGATTGGCCACCGGATGGATGTACCAATTGATGCTGCGCATATGCTCGGGCAGATCCTCCCAGCCCTCAACCAGTTGGTTGGCCATGTAGGTGACGGTGGCGGGACTGATCCATTCGCGGGCATGCATGCCGCCATCGATCCAAACACCAGGATTACGGGCATTACCATTGGAGATCCTTAAGGGATTTGAGATATGAATTAGTATTAAGTTTTATAGGAGGTTAGCGTAGGCAACTCACTTGAGAATCTTCAGGGGACGCTTCTCCACGGAGTAACCGATAATTTCCGTTGAACAGATATCCGGATAGGTCTTGGCCATGTAGTCGATGAAGCCATGGATGTCCTCCAGGCGATGATAGGCCTGCCAGGTGAGACGGTGACCTGTGGATAAAAAGATGAAGGCTCTGTTAGTATTGCTTTCGAGGAGTTAACCTTAACCTTAGCCTGAACTTGAAACTGAACCTGAACCTGAACCCCTTTTTTTGGGTTCATTCAACCTTCTCTCATACTTCAAGGGGAAGACCCGACCCTCAACTTGAACCCTTAACCCTTGAGGCGGCCGCATCTTCTTCGTCTTGGCCTCGTCGTCTGGCGGCACGTCGACTATCGATTAAACAAACGCGTCTTGCAAGGACCTAGCGTAAGCCCATGTGTCCCCTCTCTCTGGTGCGTGGCACTTGGCACGTGGCACAGGTTCCTATGGCAAAGCCACTTTGCGCTCGATGACTTTTCACACGCCCCTCGCCGAGTGCATTAAATGCTCGTTTGCGGCGACACCTCGCCGGAAAAGCAACCCAAAAAAAAAGGGGTGATTGCAGGCAGGCACAGGCACCACCTGTCACTCAATGCCATAAATATATATATATATATATATATATGTGGGTTTTGGAGGGTGTGGGCGGACAATCAATTCCTATTTCTTTTTGAATAAATTTATGGTTTAGAAATTATAAGGGGAAAGATTTCTTAACATTAATTGAAGCAATTAAAAAGAAAGCAAGATCCTTTCATAAACTATCCTTGTTCATAGTTCCACAAAATAGACTCAGGTAGCTTCCCTCCTTCCCCTTAGTTTCTTACTACAGGTGGGGGAAATTTCCCTGAGTTTATATTCCCTTTTTCCCCCCTAATATCTCACCCCTTCACTACTCACCCTTGCGATTCTGCAGTTCGGCAATCTTTTCCGCTGGCGGATTCTCCACTTCGATCACATGCTGCAGGTTGTCGATGAGTACGATCCGGGAGAGATTAGCCGCACGAATGTGACGCTCAGCAGCGGCTAGAACTTGGGGCTTCAGCAGATAGTCCACCTCCTGTTTGACCTCCTTCCACAGTTGACCATCTATTGGGAGGGGGTTTAGGATGTGATTAGGACCCTGTGCTCCTCTTGTTTAAATGTTCCCTTACCATATTTGGACTGCAGCTCATCGGCCAATCGCTTATCCTTGTCGGTTTGCACCACAATGCGCCACACCTGAGCGCCATCGTAGCGTCGCAGATGGGCATTGAATGGAGACTCCTCCTCGGTCTTGGGCAGCTCCGCCTCGGCCGGTTGCTGTGTGAGGAACGAGGCATTCACATAGTTGAGCACACTATCCTGGACAAGCAGCGGCTGCGCTGGGATCTGGGGCTGGGGCACCACCATGGGTATGATGGTGGTCAGCAGGGAAGGCTGCTCGGGCTTG
The DNA here is from genome assembly GCA_018874675.1 of Drosophila baimaii. Taxonomy (NCBI): domain Eukaryota; kingdom Metazoa; phylum Arthropoda; class Insecta; order Diptera; family Drosophilidae; genus Drosophila; species Drosophila baimaii. The sequence continues at coordinate 28,372 of JAEIIU010049571.1, read as the reverse complement.
GGTTCCTCAGCGATAGGCAGGGGCTCCTCCTCCTTCTCCTTCTCTGCCTCTGGTTCGGCTTGGATTTCATCTTGGAGCTGGACTGGAGCTTCAGCTGGGATTTCAGCGGGAATTTCAGCAGGGATTTCGGCGGGAATTTCAGCAGGGATTTCGGCGGGAATTTCAGCGGGGATTTCAGCAGGGATTTCGGCAGGGATTTCAGCGGGAATTTCGGCAGGAATTTCAGCAGGAACTTCCTCTTTGGGCTCTTCAGGCTTGATCTCATTTATCTCTGGCTGAATCTCGGCATCGTTCTGGGACTCTTCCTCTGGTTTGGCTTCCTCTTCAGGCTTGGATTCCTGCTCAGGCTTGGCTTCCTCTTCGGGCTTGGCTTCCTCCTCTTGTGGCTTAATTTCCTCCTCAGTCTTAGAGTCCTCCTCAGGCTTGGCTTCTTCCACAGGCTTAGGGTCCTCCTCGGGCTTGGCTTCCTCCTCTTGTGGCTTCGATTCCTCCACTGGCTTGGCTTCCTCAGGTGTTTCGGCTGGAACTGCCTCTGGCTGGACTTCCTGCTCGACGAGATTGGCTTGTGGCAGATCCTCAGTGGCAATCTGAGCTGGCTCAGCCTCCTGCTCTGGTTCATCGGCTAAAGTGAGCTCTGGTTTCTTATCCTCAGCTGGCTGAACTTCGGGAGCTACTTCCTCCTCAGTGGCGGCGGCTTCTGAGACCACAGTCAGTTCCTCTTGCTCTGGAATAGTTTCCTTTTCCTGTTCCTGTTCTTGTGCCTGCTCCTTGATTTCGCTGGCCTCGGCCAGTTCCTCGGGCATCAGATTGTCCATGGCAGCGGTGAGGCCTTCTTCAATGTTCTCGGCCAGGGTTTCCATCAGGGAAGCCTCTGTGGTGTCCACCTCGTTGTCGCTGGTCTTCTCCACTTCGGTTTCGGTTTCGGATTCGGTTTCCTTTTCTTTTTCCTCATCAGCTTGGACTATGGGTTGAATTTCAGGCTGGGATTCAGCTTCTGGTTGGGCTTCCACTTCTGGTTGGGCTTCCACTTCTGGCTGAGCTTCAGCTTCAGCTTCAGGTGCAACTTCAGGTGCAACTTCTGGCTGGGATTCCGCTTCTGGCTGGGATTCAGCTTCTGGCTTAGCTTCAACTTCTGGCTGAACTTCCTGAGCTGCCATTTCTGGCTGGGATTCCTCCTCCTCTGGCTGAGACTCGACCTCCTGCTTCTTCTCCTCCTGCTCGGTTTCTGGCTGGGATTCTGCTTCTGCTGGCTGCTGGGTTTCCTCAGCGGGAATCACCTCCACGACTGCGGGCTGCACTTCCGTCTCCTCTGGCACCTGATCGTCCATGGCCTGCTCCTCTGGCGTGGCTTCAGTGGCCACCAGGGGCTCTTCCTCTCCGGCTTCCGCCTGATCTTCATCGTCATTGGCAATGACGGGAACTGCAACTGGAGCTGCTGCTGCTTCGGCTTCTTCGGTGGCGCTGTCTACGGCCTGCTCCAGCTGAGCCTCCTGGCTGGTGGGCTTCATCAGCACCACATGCTCCTCAATAGACTCCGGCTGCTGCTGCTGGTGATCCTGCTCGTGCTCCGGCTCCTGCTCCTCCATTTCTGGCTGCGTTTCCGCCACTGTTATGTCACTGGGCAGCTCCACCAGCTGCAGGGCTGGACTGGAGTCGCTCTCCAGCATCAGCATGTCGGAGGCGGCGCTGGCCGGATCCTCGGCACCCGAGTCCGACTCAATGGAGTTGCGGTGCACGTGCTCGGTGTCCTCCAGCTGGCTGGCCACGGTTTCCGGAATCAACATATACATATCGGCGGCAGAATCCGCCGAGGGAATCGAGGTTAGCTTCATGTCATCCACCAGGACATCCGGCTGGGCAGGGGCTGGGGATTGGGGGTGTTCCACGGGCAGCTCGTTGCGCTCCAAGGCCAGGCGATCCAGCGACATGGCCGCCGCTTGCTCATGATGGAGGAGCACGGCTAGGAGTAGGAGTTGGAGGCAGCGACGACTGCTGCTGGTGGTGTTGCTTCTCTGGGGGGCGAGGCCCGCACGCGATCTCGCGGTGTGCATCTTGGCGGGATCTGGCTGTGAACCGTAATGAGACATGTCCCATTGCTCGAGTGCCGCTTTTATACTTCGCTGCGTCCGCCAACAACAAGAAGAAGAGGCAGCAGCAGCAGCAACAGCAGCAGCAGCCGCAGCAGCGGCGGCAGAGAGCATTGCCAAGCGCAAAGAAGAAGAAAGCATTGCCATTTCATTTTCGATATATTTCTCTCTGCGGGCAGCGCAGTCGCTGCTACTGCTGCCGCTGCTCACTTACACTGGCCAGCATAAGAGCTGCTGAGCTGCGGAGTAAGCGAGAGTGTGTGTGTGCCTGAGTGTGTGTGTGTATGCAAATGATCCATGCGCTCTGCTCTTG
>JAEIIU010049571.1:0-25817 GCA_018874675.1 Drosophila baimaii | reverse complement strand
ATTTCCATTTCCATATCCATGTCCCCCGCTCTCGCTTTCTTTCGGGACAAATGCCAAAGCATAACGAAGAATGGTACAAAAAAAAAAAATGGTTAAAATAACAAAAACCAAAAACTATTAACAAGATCAAGAGATATCCCCACAAAATTCAAATATTATAACTAAATTATTCCCAGGGGTTTCAGTGGGAGTTATCTAAATATAAATATATGTATGCAGCTTATATAACTAAAAACTTGTGTTACTTACTAAGATTCCTTGGTTATATTTATATTACTTAATTAATTAATTTGATTAAATTTAGATCACATTTAAAGAGGGTTAATTTTACATAGGTTCTATTATATAACTATAAATCTTTTAATCAATTATAATAATTATCAATTTACTTATTTAGTTCGACAATTAGTCAAATTTCACGGACATTTACTTTTACAAGAAATACCCTTTAAGTTAAAGAAATATATACAAAGGTAGTAAAAAGTATTTACACAAATCTTATGAGTACGTACTTGTAATTTGTAAAAAAAATACTGTAGTCTGTATAAACCATAAAAATGCAATAGATCTATAATGGTAATGGTAATGTTTATGGTATGTAATGTATCTATAATATGGTTTTACTAAATTAAATAGGCGGGCGCCTTTTTTTTGTTTAACAAGTTAAAACATATTCCAATTCAAAGAACTAACTTGTTAAATAAATTTGTCTAGAACCAAGAATACTATTTAAATAGTAGACATTAAAACTAAATGATATCCGTAAAAATGTCCTGAAATTTCTCAAAATTATAAGCTTAAGTTCTATTTAGTTTTATCTCGAAAAAATATGTGATAATGTCCTAAATGATATAGAATCTTATAAATATTTGGTTTATTAAAGACGAGACGTTTTAAAAGTTCCAATAAAACTTGACATTTATGGGAATTAAATAATCTATTTAGAAACACTATACTTAGCTTTATTTTGTTAAGAGCTCCGATATGTATAATACACAATGTATCTATAATATGGTTATGCTAATGTTTAGTAAAACAAATAGTCACGTTTTCTTTTGTTCCACAAATCAACACATATTCCAATTGAAATAACTAATTAACAGCTTATAAATTTATCTAGAACCAAGAATACTACATATTTAAATGGTAGACATTAAAACTATATGATCGATAAGAAACCCTTAGGTTTAATAGAGTTTTATCTAGGAAAAAACATATGATAATGGCATAAATAATAAGAAATCTTATTTAAATTTGGTTCATAAATGGCTAGAGGCATTAAAAACTCCAATTAAATTTCTCGGAATTAAATAATCTATTTAGAAACCCTATGAATAACTTTAATTATTAAGAGCTTTCATAAGTACTTATTTTAAACAAGATACATATATTGTTTAAAATAATAAAAACAATATATGTATCTTGTTTAAAATAAGTACTTTATTTCATAACAAATCAAATAATGCATACATCAATCTCCAATATATTTAATTTTCTATTTAATTTTAATTTTAATATTTAATTCTCTATTTTTACCATAAACAAAAGCCTTATCTTCTACAAATTCTTCTTGTTATACCATGCCCCACATCTGCGATCTTGACAAACATGTTTCCAACCATGTTGGCTTCGTTTCTTCGAGTTAAATAATGAAATATAAATATTTCCTGGCCACATTTCTCTGTCACAATTAAGACGCCCCGATAAATGCCATGGCTTCCGTAAATAACTTTTTCTCATTTAAATATTGATCCGGATCGGCTTAAGTGCCCATCCAGCTGTCACAATTATCATTGACTTTCTACATCGCAGATCCGCAGATTGCAGATCGCAGATCATTCTGGATTTCTGCATTTTAATTTCCAAAGTTAAGCCTCCTTTTAATTCGTAATTAATGTCAATTGGCAATGGCGTGTTAACTGGTCATGTTAATTGGTCCAAAATTTGCATAAAAAAGTACATATTTTACGAGTGCAGCAGCAGGACAGGATCTGTACCCCGCAGATCTCTGATAATATTATTATTGCTGCTGTTATTGTTGCTGCTGCTGCTGCTGGCGGTGTGCGCGCTTTAAAAGTTAAAAGTTTCCAATTTGCTCATTGACATGATTTCAGCTCTACTCTGTTGTTTTTTATATATATTTTTATTTTATTTGTATGGGAATGGTACGAGTATTACCCACGCTCTGCTCTCTAATCAACCGCACCTCACCGTCGTCGTCGTCGTCGTCGCCGTCGCCGTCGTGGTCGTCGTCGTTGTCGACACACAAACAATTGCTCTTACTGCCGGCCGGCGCTCCTTTCACTTTATAATAAGTAAGTGGAGTTTATCACAAATGACAATTGAGGAAGAGCGAGAGTTCAAGTAATTGCAAAGCTGGCTGAAATCGCCGCCCCGGGCCCCGCCCCCGGGGTAGGTCAAGTAGTGAAATTGTCCTTAATATAGTTTATTTTATTTAATGGCAAGCAAAGTAGTTCGCTCGATATTTGATTTGCCAAACTCTTTGGCACCTGCCTGTGGGCACAATTCATTCACAAAACTGTGCAAATTAGTGTTAATTAATTGTCCAGTTGGTTGGGGTTTTATTTACTCAGCTATTAGGCTTTAAATAGGTCTAACAATATGGGGTTTAATATTGAAATATATATATATACTTATATAGACAAATTTTTGTTTATATAATGAATTATTATTCTACATTTTATTTTAAATACATTTTATAAACAAATAATGTATATATAATATATAGAAAAATGTCAGCTTGCATTGTGTATTATTATTCCAGTTATTATTTTATTTTCCTTCTTGTTCTTATGTTTATTTTGATACTTTTATAAAAACTACAAACATATATTATGTATTTAATATATAATATTATAATAGAAAATTACAAATCTTTAATAATATGAAAATAAATCACTTTATCTTATGTTCTCTTACATATATATATTTTATCATTTCATCTTGCATTTCTGTTTATTGTTTGTCATTTTTATAGAACCTTTATAAATAGATTTTAACTTACAAATCTTCTATACTAAATGGATAATACCTAGCATTATTCTTCTTTCAATTTGGATTTGTTAAATATGGTCTGCAAATATTTAAAGTGGGTTTATTTCTTGACATTAAAACTCATTAATTTCTTGTGATTTTATTTCAAAATACAAATATTTGCCAAGACACCTTTTCAACAAATAAAAACTAAAGTGTATAGGGTGCAAAGTTCAACAGCTTTCAATTAACTTTTAAATTATAATAACATAAAAATAGTATAAAATCAAACAGGTATTCGGAATAAATAATAGAGTAAACATAAATTGAAACCAAAAAACAATTAAATACTATAATAATAGGAATGCCAAGATTAAGCAGCTTTTAATTTACTTTTTGTATAAAGATTAAATTTCATAATTCTAGATGAATAATAATAACAAAAACTAATATAAAATCAATTAGTATCATGAATACATAATATAACAAGCATAAAGAGAATAAAAATAATAATAAAATACCTATAAATATATATAAAAATAAATACAAATACAATTTAATATAAATAAATGGAAAACAACTCATATATTCAAATGAAACATTCCAATTATCACCTGAGGGGCGCCCATAACGAACTAGAACTAATTCCAATTAGCGGCAACTGCCAAAATCACACATTTCAAGCCGATTTGCGGTGCTGCAAAGAGTGGAAAGTGGCAAAAGGCAGGCAGGCAGGCAGGCAGGCAGCTCCATAAAATTGACAAAAGTATGAATGAGGTGAATGGGAGGCACTTCGGCACTTCGGCTCTGCGGCACTCGACACTCGACACTCGCAATGCGCGATGCTTTTCAGGTAGAATCCCCCACAGAGTCGATGAAAGCGAGAGTGGGCAGAGTGGGCAATGTCAGTCGATAGCTGGCGGCAGCCGAAAAAAAAAAAAAACCAAAATAACAACTTAAAAACCGATGCACACACACACCAAGGCACACACAACACACCGCACACAATAGGCGTTATTTGCGGGGGATGGAAGGGGGGGCCACGAACTTTCTTTCTTCTTCAATATTTCGCTGCTTTTTTTTTTTGTTGCTCGAGTGTCGAGTGCATTGTTGTTGTTGTTGCTGCTGCTGCTGCTGCTGCTGCTGCACGCCCACATCATCCCAATTATCTTCTTACGGTTACGAATATGGGTACGGATACGAAAACGGGTGCGGGAACAACACTTGGCCACTTGACAGTCGATAACGTTTGACGAGGGTTGCCGCTGGTGTCGGTCGGCGCTGCTGAAGCACAGTGTAATTTCCCACAGCAAGTTTGTCGCCTAAGTCTTTCGTTTTTTTGCTTTGTTAGTTCACTTTGCTTGTTTTTAATTATTTTGTATGGATTAGTAGGTGCAGTTTGTTAGTTAGGAATATATTTAGCATATATTTAGTTTATATTTAATATTAAAAAATATATTTTGCTTGTATTTACTTCATTTTTAATATTTAAAAATATAGTTTGCCAATATTTTCCCAATTTTCAATAGTTAAAAATATGTATAGCATATATTTACTTAATATTTACTAATTAAAATGTATGTTGTCCTTTTATTCATATTTAAAATATTAAAATACATTTTGCTTATGTTTACTTAATATTAAATATGTGCAATTATAGTTGGCATGTGTTTTCTTAATACTTAACATTTAAAAATATATGTAGCATATATTTAGTTAATTTTTAATGCTTTAAAATATAGTTTCCTAATTTGTAATATTTAAAATTATGTTTTGCATATTTACTTAATATTAAATATTTTAAATGTATGCTGGATTTATTTTCTTAATATTTAATAATAATATTTAAGATATTATGAAAATAAGTCCAACATACATTTTAAATATTTAATATTAAGTAAATATAATACGTTTTGCATATGTTTACGTAATATTTAATATGTAAAATTATATGTTCCATTTATTTACTTGATATATAAGTTAAAACAAACATTTTCCATATTTAATATTTTATAATTTAAATAAAAATAAATAAAACATTTATTTACTATATTAGACCATATTTTGTATGTGTTTTCTTAGTAGTTAATATTTAAACATATATTTTGCATACATTTACTGAATATGTTATATTTTTGCGCATTTTGGCAAAGCATTTAAAATGCGTAAATACGTTTTATGGCTATACTCATTGATAATATTATGTTAAATAATTCTTGTTATAGTTTATATAACCAAAATAAAACCCAATAGCCAAGGAAATGATTATAGATATAGTATTATATTATAGAGAATATTATTTAAGTATTTTTATATGAAAAACTTCTCTGAAAATTATAAATAATCTCAAGAAAATGCTGTTATCAATGACAGCGCTCTTGTCAAGTTTGTAGCTTAAGTCTTTTGTTTTTTTTTTTTTTATAGAAAAACAAAGCTTAGATTTTAGCTATAAATATAGTTATATATATAGCTAAAAGTAGCTGAGAACTAAGCTAGTTCGATTTATTACAAACCCTATACTTGCTCCACTGTGCCGCGGGGACATGTAGTTGTCATTGTTGGCGACTGGCTTTGTTTTTCTACTGCTCAGAGCAGGTCTCTGCTCCGCCTATCCCTAGGGAGGATGATGGTGATGGTAATATGGGGGAAAAGGGAAAGGGAAAGAGGGATCTTTGGAAACTGGCAAGCGGCGTCAGGTATTAACGATTCTGGCAACGCGCACCGAGCACCTTTGTGGCCCGCACATAACTGTTAAGCTGCCACACCTTCCAGAAAACACCTACAATGCACTTTCACAAGTCCGCCGCTTCATCTCTTTATCTCAGAGTGTTTTTTTTTCGGGGATTAGTAGATATTTTCAGTGCTTAAACTTCTTAAATTATAATTAATAAATTATTTTTCTCCCTTTCAGATGGAGGAAATCACCGAGGCAGAGGTGGACGCACCAGCCGCACCTGGCCCCGTGCCACCAGGCCTTAGTCCCGGGTCCAACCGCCGCAGCCTTGGCCTCGGCCTCGGCCTCAGTCACTCCTACAGCCAGCCCATCCGCCCCATGGCCAGCTACAGCGAGAAGGCGGTGGGCAGCTCGCCCAAACACCTGGTCAGCACTCTCAGCTCGCCCATCGAGCAGATCGCCTGCAGTGTGTCCCGCGAGCATGCCCTCAAGCACGAGATCGAGCAGCTGCAAGAGCGACTCAAGGACACCGAAGAGCGCCTGGCCTCGGTGCGCCTCCAGAGCGATTCGCTGTCGCAGACGCAGCGTGCCCTGCGCGAGCACAACGGACGCCTGCAGGAGGAGTCCGAGATGCTGAAGCTGGATGTGCAGCATTTGAATGAATGCGCCAGTGTCCTGCGATCGGAGTTGCAGGCGGCACGCCGAGATCGTGGCGAGGCACTGCAGCTGCAGCGATCGTTGCGCGCCGAACTGGAGGAGGTGCAGCAGGAGCGACGGCGAACGGGCGAGAACAAGGAGAAGGATGCCCGGGTCATACAGGATCTGCAGCGACAGTGTCGCGAAATGGAGCGTATACTCATGCGCAAGCATCCGGACTCCGTGTCCGCTCTGATAGGTTTGTAATTACGAAAAAAATAATTAGTAAATAAATTATAAACCTCTGGCCTTCCTCTTTCCCTCCCCCAGTGGCCTCGAAAACCTCTAGCATGTGTCCGCTAAACGATCAGGAGAACATGAGCAGTCGCAAGCTGCTGGAGCAGCGCATTGCCCAGCTGGAGTCGGATGCCAAGGAGCAGGATCGCAAGGCCCAGCAGATATTGGCCAATGTCCAGGCACGCTTCAATTCCGTTCAGGCCAAATATGAGACACACATAGCGGATCTGGAGACACAGGTGTTGAGGTGGGTTAACCCCCAAGAAGTTCTTATATTTTTCCATATATGTAAACGCTTTTTGCTCCCCCCCCTTAGCCTCCAGGAGATCAACACCAAGCTGAACGAGCAGATTGAGTCGCAGGTTCGCACCTTGGATCGCTATATGCAGAAGCGTGCGGATCGTTACTACAACAATTGCACACAAACGGAGCCGGCCTTGGCCAGTGGTGGCGAGGAGCCGGCCACAAGTGGTGGTGGCATCCTCCCACCGGGAGCCAACACCACCACGGGCACCCAGACCCAGGCGGCGAATGGCACGCGAGATCATAGTACCAACACCATTGGCTGTCCCTCGCCGGCCCTCGTGTGCCAGCAGCCGCATCTCCATCCGCCACAGCATTCGCATCATCCCCATCCGCCCTCGGCCAGCAGCAGCACCAGCAGCACCGCCAATTCCACACCGAACACCTCGCGTCCGAATTCCAAGCAAAGCGGCAGCGGTGCCCAAAGGCGTTCACCACTGGCGGCGGCCAGCGGAGGCGGCGGTGGGGTCACATCCAAGCTGCCCATTTCACAGTCCGAGTCCACGCTGTCGCTGCTGAGCCACGGCCCGGGATCCTCCAAGGAGGAGGCACAGCTACTCAGTACAGTGCGGAGCATGCGCGTCGATTTGGCCATTAAAAATAAGGCAATGCAGCGCTTGACGCGGGAATTGGATGATTGCAAGAAGACCATACGGAAGCTGCAGCGGGACAGGGAGGGCGGCAGCGGCAGCGGCAGCCACACAGGTGAGTCCGAGTCCCAGTCGCAGTCCCATCTTCATAACCATCTCCATAACCATCTCCATAACCATTCCCAATCCCAGTTCCAATCCCCCCCTCTCTGTCTCTCTCTCTAATTTGGTTGTGTTTGTGTCACTCGGTCGCCGCCGATGGATGGCTTGGTAATTTATGGACTTTCTCTGCCCGGTCAGCACGTACATTGGGCTCCACTCCCCACTCCTCCTCCGGGGAGGAGGTGCCCCCTGTTAGTCCCCCTTCCCCCCATACAAGAGACGGCAAATAAATTGCTGGAATAAATCATTGTACGGCTGTCGACGGTGTCGGCCTTTTGACCACTTTTTGCACTCGTTTCAAACGGCAATTGCAGCGCAACTAAGCGGCTAAGCGGCTAAGCGGCCAATGGCCAAGACGACACAACACACAAACACGTTTCGGATGGACGGCCAAGATGGGGCTTAACCCTTTGAAGGCCATGAGTCACACTATACGTATATATGGTTATTTCATGGGGTTTTTCTTTCCCCTTTTTGGGCTTAATTATTTATAGATTGATTTTACTGTTCAATGGTAGGTGGTTTTGGTATTTTCTTTTATATATAATCTATTTATATATATTTTTTAATATCTGGGACATTTTTTATACAAGCTTTTTATTAAATTACTAAATAAATGACAATCCTTTAAGGAAACTAAGAATGTATAGGCTTGAATTGGGAATTTTTAGCTATAGGAAAACCAGTAAAAAAATATCCAGTTCAATATCATATCGAAAATATCGCAAAGCTTGATTTGAAATAACGAAAAATATCAAAATAAATGTAATGAATATTTATTAAGAAGAAAAGTTAGATTTCAAGTATTGAAAAAATATTTACTTTCAATATTGTATCGATCGTATCGATATTTTAAATATTGTAAAATATCGCCTTTAATATAAAGAATATTTACCAAGAGGTAAAGTCCAATGTGATGTATTCAAATAATATTAGCTTTCAATATAATATTGAAAATATCGTTTAGTTTAATATATCGAACTTTTAAGTATCAGAAAATATCGCATTTAATGTTAAAATATCGATATTATTTTATTGGTTTGAAAAAAAGGGAAAAGAAAGAAAGTTGAAAAAAGGAAATGAAAAGAAACGGAATCAAAAAGAAAGAAAAAGTAAAAAAATATCGATTTATTGCACATATATCGCTTAGTAGAAATATCGCCTTTGCCTTCGCCTCAAATATCGATAAGATATCTATATATTAATAGTTATTTTATCAATAATTGATTGATATTTGCTCTATATAGTGATAGTTTAAGCCATCCACAGATTTAATAGAAAGCTGTTTCAAGAAGGAGAGACACCATGTCCTACTCAGTAGCCATTGCTAAGCAATTTCCAGATTCCGCGTGCTTGCCACTTGGGAATTCTAGTACAAAATGTGTATAATCCCCTTTTTTACTAATAATTTAATAAATTTTTGTAACTTAAAAGGTTTTTGTCAATTAGTTAAGGAATATTTAAAATTCTCTTAACCAAAATAAAGCTTACAATATTGGTTATATGATAGTTTTGTACATTTTGTATTATAAATTAAATTTAAAAGAAACCCCAACCCCACTGGGGTTAAGCCCAAACAGCCTGAAAACGAAACCGAAACCACAGCAAGTCCACCGCACACGCTGAGTGTTGGAGACAGTCGGACACATGGGGCTGGCCGAGGGAGGCAGAGAGAGAGAGAGAGAGCAGGGAGGAGCGGGAAGGGAGGACAGAGGACAGAGGAGACCCCCGACCGCATCTCGGGCACTTGGTTATGTCACCTGTGCGGTCTGACGCTTGTGTTTGCCTGTGTGCCTGTGCTTGTGCTTGTTGTTTATTTACCTTTTTGTCGATTCGGATTTGAATTTCTTGCCATCGAAAAAGAAAATTCGAAAGCGAAAGTCAAAGTCAAAGACGCGTTTTGTTTTGGGTTGCGAGCGCGGGTTCGGTGGACGCTGCTGGATCAGGTCTTCTGCTGCTGCTGCTTGTGCTGCTGCTGCTGCTGCCCCAGCTCCACCTCCACCTTCGCCCTCGCCTCCTGGCGTGAGTTTTATAATGCCAGCGACTTGCCTGAGCGGAGCCGAGCTGCTTATTGCCTCTTCTGCGTATTTGTGGCTAATTAATGGGCCGTCGCTTGGTCGCTCAAATTTGTTTGTCTATTTTTGTGTCTATTTTTTGTGTCTATTTTTTTTGTGTGGTTTTAATAATTGTAAATGCCAAAAGCGGACGCCGGCGGCCGGTGGTAACCACCATTCGCCGTATAAATAGCCATCATCAGCGTGCGTTTTAATTTCGTACGAGCGCGTGCGTGTAAAAAATGCAAATCGCTCTTCATAACTTTATTTTTTTTTTTTGTTGGCCCCGTCCGCCCCGGCTGGGATTATGCAATTCTTGGCTGGAAATTTCTTTGTCCCCAAAAAAAAACTGCGACCCAGACACGCTGTGCGGCTCAATGAACTTCGACTTACATAAGCTGTAACTCCAAAAAAAAAAGCGAGAACCTTTTCTTATATATTGTTTTATTAAATTTAACAGGCAGCAAATTGGATCTACGTGGCCAGGCCAGTGGCGGAAGTTCTCTAGCCGGCGGCCGGCGATCCAGTGGCTATGATCATGGCCATCATCACAGTGATCACATACCGGCGGCCACCGAGAGTCAGGCCCTGAAGGAGGCCCAAAACAAATACCGCTTGCTGGAGGCTGACTACAAGACGCTGCATGACAAGCGGCTGCAGGATGTGAGTTCCTTAGGAATTCTCACCAAAAAATATATAAATAAATTCAAAACAAACTCTAAATTCCAGCTAAAGACCCTGCAGAGTGCCCACGAACGAGAGCTGGCCACCTGCAATGAGACTGTGCGCATCCTACAGCAGCGCCTCAACGAGCGTGAGGAGGCCTTTGCCACCCAGAAGAGACGCAAGGTGCCCGTGGATTATTATGCGCTAAAAGCCAAGGTAGAGAAGCCGCTAAAATCTATATTGAAATCCCAACCGCAGGGCAGTTTCTGAGAAGCAAGAACAAGTGGCGTAGAGATTGCGGTTTCTAACAAAAAAAAACATATTGTAACCTTGTAATAGATGTTTCTTACTGGAACTTGGTTCCTTTTCTCCGTTTTTTTTTTCTGCTTTGTTTTCTTCTTTATCTCCCTTCAAAAGGTATCCCTGCTGGAGCGCAGGCACTCGGAGCGAGAGGAGCGACTGCATATGCTGGTGGAGGCCCTGAGCAAGGGCAGGCTCAATGGAGCTCTCGAGGATCTATTGCAGGAGAACAACAACAAGTAGGAGAGGATACGAGATACGAGAAAAGGAAGGAAGTTTATTTTTAAGATACATTGCCATGTTTGAATGCCAGCCAAAAAAAAAGAGAAAAAAACTACGACTAGAGTCCGTCTAAGCAGAAAAAAGCATCCAATGATATAAGAATTTTAGCCAGGAGAGAAGGAGGAGCAGGAGTAGGACTAGGAAGACTGGCCACCAGTTTAGATTGCAGCCTGAAGCCACTTTCAGCATCAAATTCGAATGTGTTCAAAGAATGAAAACAATAACTAAATCCAACACAATTAATATAGGTTTAAGATCTTTTTTCCTCCTCGCCCGCTCTGGGTCTGCAATCTAAGCTGGTGGACAAGGTCCCCTGTCGTTCGATATTTACACAAGGATACGGCAGCCACAACAACAACAACAAGATAAACGTTATTGTAGTTCTTATATATATACAAAAACATATATAGCGCCGAAAGTATTTATAAACTATCAATGTTTCGATGTAGAAATTGAATTGTTCGTTCACACAACTTAGAAAGAGAGGGAAGGCATTGCAAGTGAAAGAGATAGAGTGCAAAAAAAAGAAAGAAACAGCAGAAGCGACCGCGAAAAAGACAGAGAGCCAGAAGAAGGCAAAGCGAGTTGTACTAGACCTAAGGTTCTTGAAATGTATATAGAATATATCGGCAGAAACCGATGCATTCGAAGCGATCTCAACTTGAATATTATATATTTGATTTAGAGGAAAAGACCTAACATTTTTTTTTACCTTGACCCAGAAAATAATTATATATTATTATTACTATTATTATTATTATTGTGTGCGTGTGTGTTTTTAAGATAGAAAACTTTGAAAAAGTTGATAAAGATTTGCAACCAACGGGGACCGTAGCTATATATTATATTCTTTCTTTATTTTATTAATTAATTAAAAAAAAAACTACATGAAACTGACCACAATTAATCCAATACAAAGCAACCTATTCTATAACCTAACAAAATATATAGTAAACCTAAGACTATAAAGGCTATTCTTTGTGTTCTTTTGAGAATTTCTGTAGTTTTGCGCTTAAGAAATGATCAGTGTTAACATTGTAAGCCTTGTATGAGCTGTATTTTGTATGAAATGTATTACTTATTATTGAGTTATTTGAAGGTTATTGTAATAGATTACAAAAAATAGTTAGAGGTTTAAAAATCAATTAAAAATCTGCAGAAAAGTAATAAAAACTTTTAATAAAAACTTGTAGCTACCAAAAGCCGAGTAAAATATTTTGTGGCATACTTTAAGACCGCATTTAAATTTATTTAAAATCAAAATATCATTTGTTGTGAAGTCTTATGAAGGATATAGTAAAAGATAAAAAATAAATTGCTAGAGACTTGAAATCATTTAAAAAGCTTCACAAAAGTACGTAATTAAATCTTTTAGCTACCAAAATCTGTGGAAATTATTCTGTAGCATATTTTAAGAACGCTTTTAAATTGTTTTGAAATCAAGATGTATTAATTATTATTGAGTATTTTAAAATATACAGTAACAGATTAAGAAAATAAATAAATAGAGATTTTAAAACCATTTAAAAAGCTGTGCAAGAGTATGGAATAAGATCAGTAAGCTACCAAAATCAGCGTCCATTTTTTTGTAACATGCTTTTAGAGCGCATTGAAAGTGATTCAAAATTTAAAAAATATATTTTTTAGACCGTATTTAAAGTAAAGTAAAATTGAAAACTATATTTTTTGATTCCCTGATTTAATGGTAAACGAAAACCTTTAGAGTTGTTCTTGTAGTTCTTAAAAGTTCTGTAAAATATGTAAACATATTAAGCCAAAATGATCAGAAACTCTCACAATTATCACCTTGTTAGCCTGTATTTTTATTATAAATTCGATTTAATATTATTTAAATGACTTTTTGGAACAAAATTAAAATAAACAAATAAACTACGGTCCCTGCTAGATGATGCGAACAGAATAAAACTAAATAAAATGGAATAGAAGATAGAAAAGAAATGAAAAAAATAAACAATAAACTCAAGCAGGCGGGCGAACTAAGACCTAAGAAAAAAAAACCCAAGAGAAAGAAAACCAAATAAAAATTCACAGTATTCCCAAACACACCACATTCTGTATAATATATATCGAAAGATACATATATATATATATATATGTTTATGTATATATAGTTCCAAAAAGTATTCCCCCTTAATTCCCCTACAATGTTCAACCGGAGCTCGCTGGCCTGCACTTCCCTGTCATCGAACGCGGCCAGGCGTCGCCAGTGTCGCCTGATGCTGATGAGCCGCCTCCAGGAGCACCTCCAGCGTCTGAAGCGGGCCACCAGCCTGGTGGACCAACGACCGCCACGCCTGAGAGCCAGATTCGAGTCCCTGTCCCAGGACGCGCGCCTCTTCCTGCAGCGAACCAACGAGAATGTCCAGCTGCTGCTGAATCTCTCGCGGATTAAGCGCACCCACAGCGCCGCCGGCCCGACGTGCGACCAGTTCCGCGTCTTCCGTTCGGCCCTGCCCCTTATGATGCGACGGCTCGACGAGCTGCAGCGACGCAACGATATCCTGGGCCGTCGCCTCATGAGCATCCATGGCAGGCAGCGGCAGAGCGACAATTGTCCGCTGGCCGCGATCAGGACGGGACCGGGGTCGCAGCTGAGCACCACCAGCGGTGTGCAGCAGCAGCAGCAGCAGCACTCCCAGCTGAACAACAGTCGGTCGGACACGAGCAAGGCGTTCGCCAAGTCCGCTGCCTGGAATCTGGCGCTGCCCTCGGACCGCGTCGAGCTGATCCGCCTGATGCGTCCCCGGATCGTCCTGTACTTTGGCCTCATGGACGGCCGGCCGCTGGGCCAGGTGGTGGTGCAGCTATACACGGAGGCGGCCCCACTGGTGGTGCTTCAGTTCATTCGCACCTGCCTGCGCCAGCGGGCCCACGAGTTTGCCGTGCGTCGCATCTTTCCGAATCTCTGGCTGGAGGGCTATCTACTGGGCTGCAGTGGCCAGAGGAAACGCTCTGTGGTTCCCCCGTCCCAGCTGAGCAATCCCATGGACTTCGACACGCGCGTGGTCAGCCATGACCTAAACAATTGTGTCCTGTCCTGCGCCAAGGAGTACTGCGTCCATGGGTTTCCTGGTGGAGCCATTAACTTTAGCATCAGCTTCAAGCCCTTGGCCGTGGCCAGCGGCCAGCGGGTGGGCTTCGGCCGGGTGGTACGTGGCTACAAGGTCATCGAGTATATGCAGTCGTATGGTACCAAGAATGGCAAGATTAGTCGTCCCCTGGTCATTACCCACTGTAATGTGTTGTAGTTGGACGAGGAGGGAGGAGGCTTCTATGGATGCTTCTGGTGTTACTTTTACCAGGCGAGAGATTTCCCTGTGGTTTAGGGGAGGTTTCTTGCCTGGAGAGGGAGTGCTAGAAGTACCTGAAGAGCTCCTCCTCCTTCTCCGGCTTGGAGCGTTAAGGAAAGTTCCACAAAGTCATCAGTTTAAGACCTTTAAGAGGTATTTCCTGTATGTTTTGTTTGTTGTCTTCTGTTAGCATGCTCTTAGATTCACTTTAGGTGCCCAACCTTGTTTTAGAAATATGTAATAAACCCAGGAAGCTTTTAAAACAAAACTATAATGCATAAAAATAAAGTTAAAGGCAACCTAAGGAGACTTCAAAGAAGGATTACTGGAACTTAGATTCTTTCCCAGAATATAATATCTTCTTCCCCTCTATAACACCCTTTAAAAAATCAAAAACCATTTAAGTTTATGCTTTGATTAATATAGGATTACAGTTTATTATTTATTATTTGTTAATTTATATATATTGTATTTAGTGTATTGCTTTTGCGCATATATATATATATAAATGGATGGATAACTGCCGATATATGTCGGGCGATCATCAATCATCCCCATAAAACGAACATTATGTCATATGTGCTTCTTGTATCGTGCATTTAGCATTTAACATTATGGATTATTATGGATTATTATGGATTATTAGGGATTATTATTAAACCTATTCCACATTGGGTTCTGAGTGTAAGTTGCATACATATATATGTATATATATGGATAGTATATGGATAGACGAGTAAGAGAAGAAGCTGCTCAAATCCTTCAGCTCCATGACAATACGATCCCAAACAACAGCAACATTTAACTGGCTAAGTTAACAGTGATTACGTTTACGACGGATACAGTGCCGTGGCTTATACGAAGATACGATACGGATATAACAATATATATATATATATATGTATATATAGCTAGAGCGTGGCTGTTGATACTTAGTTTGGCGATATTCTTAGTTATTCGAAGAGTCCTTCCTGCTGGCTGGCTTCTCTACGCTCTAGACTCCTGTCTCTAGTCCATCCTTCGTCGGCTCCGAGGCTAACCGGAACTGGACTGGACCACCTTGCTGTGCGGGATTAACTCTTCAACTGACAGCTCCGCAGGCGGTTCGAGGCTGCTTTTATAGCCAGGACACGGCACACCCACTGCCTTGGAAGCCACAGATGGCCAATTTTACGCCCTGATGGCCATCTAAGACGCCACAGGAGGAGCTGTATATCCTTTGCTCATTTATTCGGTTAGCTCCTTTGTTCGCTGCACTCTAATTTGATTTTGATTGAATTGCGCTTATCGCAGTTGTGCACTCTCGCCTGGCGGAAAAGGACATGTTGTTGACGTCACCGCAGGACCCGCTTAACGAGCTCCAGCAAATTGATTCCTTACTTCGTTTCGTTGCGTTTCATTTTATTTTATTTCCATTTATTTTATTTATGGCTTATGTACAGGACCTTTTTCTAGTTCGTTCCTCTGGTGACGTCACCAGCAAGCCTCCTGGCAAATTTCATTCATGGAAAAGGCGGCCGCGCATTAGACTCACCCGAATGGTCAGCGGAGTCTGCGCCCGGGGAGCCATTGCCTCGAACTTGGTCCTGGTGGTGCAGTGGTGCACATGTGCGATAAGCGGAATTCAATCAATCAGCCGCAAATTGCGAGCAGGAAGTCTGCCGTCGTCGTCGTCGTCGTTGTCCTCGTCCTCGTCCTTGTCGTGGGTGTCGTATGTCCCATTAAGCGGTGCTAAAAGTGGGCCTGATTTCGCTATAAAAGCGATGCCTTTCCTCTGGTTAAGTCATTCCAGTTGCGAAGCCTGCTGGTGCCACAGCAGCGGACTGAATCTTGGAGCGATTTCCTGTACCTGAAGTCCATCGTCACCTGAACCACCAACGAACCACCAAAGATGAGGCTCCGGCTCAGCGTCCTGCTTCTGTTGCTCCACATCGGCTGTCTGTCCCTGGCCCTTGCCAGTAGCAGGCTCTCCGGCGGCGATGCCAGCACTTCCATTTGCAATGGCCGCCGCTGGGATGTCCATCATCGCCTGGATGAGTACGACGAGCATATGGTCTACAGACAGGCCGGGGCGGAGACCCAGAGCAGGGTCCCCCCATTGGAGTCACTGGCCCGCGACGATCGCCGAAGCGAGAGAAGCGAGGAAACGAGAGTCCGATTGACTTCTTCCCCGCGGGAGGAGGAACGTCGGGAAGCTCGTGAGGACCGGGTAGATCAGCGTGAAGCTCGTGAGGAACGAGATGAACGGCGTGACGCTCGTCAAGAACGAGAGGAACGTGAAGCTCGTGAGGTACGAGAAGAACGGCGTGACGCTCGTGAGGTACGAGATGAACGGCGTGACGCTCGTGAAGTACGAGATGAACGCCGTGACGCTCGTGAGGTACGAGATGAACGCCGTGACGCTCGTGAGGTACTCAATGAACGTAGTGACGCTCGACAGGATCGGGATGAACGGCGTGAAGTTCGAGAGGATCGGGATGAGCGTGAAGCTCGTGAGGTACGAGATGAACGCCGTGACGATCGTGAAGTACGAGATGAACGCCGTAATGCTCGTGTGGAACGAGATGAACGTAGTGCAACTCGACAAGAACGGGATGAACGCGGTGAAGCTCGACAAGAACGGGATGAACGTCGTGAAGTTCAACAGGAACGGGATGAACGTCGCGAAGCTCGTCAAGCACGGGATGAACTGCGTGCAACTCACGAGAACCAAGATGATCGACGTGAAGCTCGACATGAACGTCGTCAAGCCCATGAAACTCTTATAGATCGTCGTGAAAACCGTGAAGAGCAGTCAAATCAACGTGAGAGCCTTCTGGTACGCGATGAACGTCGTGAAGTCCGTGTGGAACGGGATAATCGTCGTGATGATCGCAATGAGTTGGCAGAGCGGCGAGAATCTCGTGAAGAGCGAGCTGAACGCCAAGTAGGTCGAGAGGCTCGTGAGGAACGCCGTACAGAACGAGACATAACCATGAGGCAGGAGGAGAATCGTCTTGAGGCAGTCAACGAAAGGCGTGAGGCTCGACGTGAAGATCGAGAATCGTCCAGGCGTGAGGATCGTGAAAACCGAGAGTCCTTTAGGCGTATGGATCGTGCAGACCGAGCTGAAAGGGAATCCGAGCGGCGGGTTGAACGTGACAACCTTCGACGAACAGAAAATGAGCGTGAGCCCCGAGAGCGTGTGGAACAATCCGAAGAGCGTCGTGGCGAGCGATTATCTGCTAGACGCGAGGAGCGTGACACTCTGGAGCGATTGGATGATGTGAGGGCACGGCGAGAAATCTCTGAACGAATGGAACGCCGAGAAGAACGTGCAAATCTCCGCAGAGAGGATCGTGATGATACCCGCCGGGAAGAGCGAGATCTAGCCCGGATGGACAAACGCGAAGATATTCCACGAGAAGAGCGAGAATCCCTTCGTCGAATGGAGCGCAACGAAATTCGTCGAGAGGATCGGGAAGAACGTGAGCGAGTCGAGGTTGAGCGCAGAGAAGAGTCCATGGATCGGGACATGAATCGGCAGGAGTCAGAAGCCCGTCGAAGTGTTCGCTCTGTGCAGCGGGACAACATGCGCGGGGTTGGAGATGAGCGAGTTGAGGAACGGCGATTGGAGGAGCGTAGCGAACAGATCGAACGTAGCTCCTCCAGGAGAGATGAGCGTGAGTCTCGTGATCGAGTGGAACGAGAAAATCTGAGGAGAGAGGAACGAGAAGATCACCGACGAGTACAGGGAGATATTGTGCGAAGGGAGGAGCGTGAAGTTCAGCGGGAGGTTGATAATCTCCGAAAGAACAACCGTGAAAATCTCCGACGAGAGGTTCGAGATGATCGGGTCAATCTGCGCAGCGAAGAGCGAGAGGAAGAACGTCGAGTAGAGCGAGAGAATCTCCGAATGGAGGCGAGGGAAACACCCCGCCGGCTCGAACAAGAAGATCGTCGCCGAGAAGAGCGTGAAGGACGACGAGTTGAGATGAGGAGAGCAGAGCGTGAGGTTCGGCGTGAAGATCTGAGGAGAGAAGAAAGCGAGGCTCAGCGGGAAGATCTGAGGCGAGAAGACCAACGAGATAGCCAGAGGAGGGAAGAGCGTGAAGATCAGCGTGAGGCTCTGAGGAGAGCAGAGCGGGAAGTTGAGCGGCGCCAAGAGCGAGACCAAGGGCGAGTTCAGCGAAGGACTATAATTTCCAGCTTGGAGGCCGACATCCCTCAGGTTAAAGCCAAGGGCTGGTTGAGCTACGGCAAACGAGAAATACTGATGACCAGCCAGATCCTGCTCCTGGCCGCTCTCTACAAGAAGTCCACGGCCAACGGCAAGGGACTCGGGTAAGCCAATACCAACACCAGGACTAACACAACCATTAACAATGCTTTCCCTTCCAGCTATGCTCTAAACGAACAGATCCAGGGCTACCTGCAGGCCATCGGCTGCTGAGCTGGACGAGGAGAGGAGGATTAACCGCGGAAGGAGACCCAGAATGTGTAGACGGAACAAGGAACACGGCACAGCACGGCACGGCACGGCACCAACGGAAAATGCAAAAGGACCCGGAACCCGAAACCCGAAACCGAACCCAAAAAAAAAAGATAGAGCAGGATGCGGATGCGGATGTGGCGGAGTGGAGTGGAGCAGGCGTGGAGCTGGGAGTCTCGGCCTCCGCCCGGGCATCGTACAATTTAATCCAACTGTTACTGTAACCAAAACCCCTTTCTGTTAGCCAAACAAGAGCATAACGAAAATATATATCGGCAACTGCATGGCAATCCGTGAGTTTCGATTCCCCAGCTTCCCCCCAGATTCCCGGCCTGCGGTCGAGGTGGCCCTCGGATAATTGGAGCGTTTCGCATCCAAGAGACCGCAGCTGTCCACTCACATGGCTGGGCATGCTCGAAGCCACGCAGCCTCGCAGCCTGGCAGCCTCGCCGCCTCGCCGCCATGCAGCCTTACATCCTTGCATCCTTGAGCTGCCAGAGTGCCGCCCACAAAGCCACCACCATCACTAGTACCTTGTTCACTTGCCCAGCAGCTCCTTTGGATGCCACAGAAACCCAACCGAACCGAACCGAAACCGAAGCTGAAAGGCAAAATTATTATTGCGATTTTCCATGCCGTTTGCCTTCGTCCTTGCAGCTCCTTTGTGCTCCGCCCTCGCCTCCTCCACCACTTGAGTGTGTGTGTGTGTGTGTGTATCGAGGCTGATAAATTTCGCACATATTAGATGTTGGTCTGGTCTATTCATCTTTTTGGCTTTCAAGAGATTTCCCCTGATGGTGGGGCCGGGCCGGGAAGGCGGCAGTTTCGAGTTGAGTTTTTCGAGGGCGGGGGAAGGAAGGCCGACAACCAGCCAGTAAGCCATCCTTAATCAGTGAAACCAACACACAAATTTTACACAATTTTCATCTTTTGGGGATTATTCGGATGGCAGGGAGTGTGTGTGTGCGGTGTGTGTGTGCTGTGTGTGTGTTTTGGCCCTTTCCTGGAATGGAAATGGGACTGCCACTGGTGCTGGTACTGAGACCAGCTCCTTGTCTGAGCTGGATCCGAATCGCCTTAGTTACTCTTCGGAAAACAAAAACAGAAACAGAGACGAGGGTGTGTGTGTTGTATGTGTGTGTGTGCTCCTTCTATTTGGAAATTGTGAAGAGTGCACACGCAGGGATAGAATCAGGAATTTTCTGGTACTCGACTGTCCAGGAATAACGTTTTAGACCAAGTTAATTCCTTCGAGTAGGACCCAGGGAAACAAAGGGAAAGGTTGGACAACAATTTGCAGCTAGACTTGAATTTTAATTATTAAGAGAAGCCACTTAGCCTGGTTGGTTTTTTTGAAGTCCCTTCACTTATTATTGTTTCCATTTAAAACTAGTATTTGGTTCAGAGAGAACTCTGTGTGTATCTTATTCAAGGCTGAATCCAAACACTCATAACTCATACCCCATCGATTTATGAATGTATTCCAAAATAAAGAAAGAAAAAATCCAGTGGATTTCCATCTCTCTCGCTGAGTTTATTCATGGAGATTTTCACCAAGGATTTAAATTCAATGCGATTTCTTCTTTTATTTATTTGGCTGTCTTTTCTTCTCTTTTTTTTTTTTTTTTTTTTTTGGTTACGGAAGTGTGAAATATCAATACGCAATGTCCCCACACACCCCACACACACACACAATCCAGTGGCGTGCATAAAGGGGACACTGAAAGGACACAGAGAGAGCGACAGAAGGGTAGATGAAGCGAGGCTGGGGCAACGGCAAGTTATGCGATATGAAAGCGCCACAAAAGGGCAATAAACCAACAAGAAAACATCATAAAAAATTGAGTTTTCAATATTTATACGAATTAAATAATTCACGCCAAGACCAGGCTACCATTTCGATGCACACACACACACACACACTCATACCTTTAGGGATACATATAGGCCCCCACACACCACAACACACACGGATACTCCAGTGCAAGTGCTGAGCAGCATATCCTTTTATTTTAAGGAAAATTTACATATTTATTAAATAAAATAAAATTATTATTAAAACATATTAATTATTATTTTGTTGCATGCTATAATTCCCAACTGGTTATTGCAGAACCATGAGGAACAGCTCTATAAACAAACCTTCTCCTTCTCCTTGATACCATTTCAAAACAAGCTTCTTCTATATATATTTTTTAAAGTAAACTTAACTAGAAAATAACTAAATAAATATAAATATTTCCCCTGCCCATCACTGGCTAGACAAGGCGGAAGGGCTCTTCGGGTAAAAAAAAAAAGAAAAACAAGAAGTTCCCTACTGCGGACTCTGTGGCTCTGCCGCCTCCTTCTCCGAAATTTTCCCGCAGGATGGCGACTGTGGTTTATAGGGGAAGGGAAGTGGCAATGGAGCTGGGCATTTTACGAGTATTTGAGGTTTATTTTATGCCCCCCTCCAGGCCACACACACACACACACACACACACCCTCGGAATGCAAAACAACATAAATTTTGTGTCAGAAATCATAAATTTCAATAAAATAAAAGCAGCGAAGCGCCAAATAAATACGCGTAGGGATGGAAGTTACGGGTTGGGTTGGTTTTTTTTTTTTTAAGGGGGGGAGGGAAAAATTCACACATACTATTAAAAATAATAGAATGGCTAAAACAAACAATGGTGCACACATTTTTATATTTATTTATTTAAGGTATAATGAGAATGTGTTAACTAAAGGGAAGAGAAACCAAGAGAAATGTTGTTTTAAATATTTAAAATATTATTAAATAGTAATTATAAACATTTAGTAATTAAAACCAATCTTTAAAGGAGCATTTATAAGATAACTGTTATATAAGTAACATTTTGTTAGAGTTTTCTATACAAAAAAGTCACAAAAAGCTTATGTTTTGAATTGTTTAATATTATTTACTTGGAAAATAAAGCATTTCTTTAAGTTATTACCTCAGATACCCCTGATTTTCTCCTAGAAAATATAGAACTTAAGGCCCTAGATAAATAGGTAATAAATATAATAATCACACTAGTATCTTGACCCCTGCTGTAGCTAGATATGTTGTTGGGTTGCACGCTTCACTTGGCTAAGTAAAAGCAACAGCCAAGTGCAAAATATATATTAGTATATTTCCTTTAAAATGCGGCAAGGCGAGAAAAACAAAATAAAACGAAGAGGAAAAGACCTTGGACTAGTGTGTGTGTGTGTGTTTTGCATAATTTAATGTATGNGGGGGGGGGAGGAGGAGGATGAGGAAGCCCCCGCCATAAAGTGGCCACCAGGCAGGCAGGCAGGCAAGGCAAGGGCAGCCGCAGGATGCTTTCTATCAAGGTAACGGCCGAAACTTGAGAAATATTTCATGAGGCAAACGCGGCAAAATAAGTGTGTGTGTGTGTGTGTGTGTTGCACCAAACACACACAGCTACACACTGGATTTTTCTCCCCCTTTTGGCAGGATTTTTTCTCCCCCCTCCCCCCTTTCCTTTGCCATTTGCCAGCAATTTTATAAATTATCAATTTCATTCGCTCCGCCAGAAAGGCTAAAAAGCAAAGCAAAGCAGCAGCGGCGGCAGGGCGGCGGCAGGGAAATAAATAAATGCAATAAGTGAAGGCAAATGGAAAATTGTGAAATTGGGGAAAATTGGAAAACCGCAGAAATTGCAATCGAAAATCCCGCCACAAGTTTTGCCATTAAATGTCAATCGAAATGCTCGACCCCCGAGCGAAATGTGCAGTTAAATAAAAATCAAAGCGGTTTACGTTATCAGCCAGTGCGATTCCAGTGAACGGCAAAGGAGTACAAGTAGAAGTAGAAGCAGAAGAAGAAGAAGTTGCGTTGACAGAATTTTCCTACGCTTTCCCCGATTTTCCCTCAGCCCGAGGGTAGGGCGCAGCAGGGCAGAGGGGCGTGTCGGTGCTCTGCATCTGCATTTGGTGGGGCAGGGCCAATGCGAAATTGGTTTATGCAACAGACTTTTATGGTGCAGATCAGGAGACGAGGCGAGAGGCGCCGTTCGCCGAGCATTTGCCAAATGCCAAACGCAGAGTGACGGAGCCAGGGATTTTGCAAATGTGTCAGGTTGGAGCTCTACACTCAGAGAAATTTATAATTCGGGGGCTTTAATAGACATTTTGTATTCTAAATTTAGGTAAATAATTTTTTTTTACTTTTCTAGGAGATTGTTTTCATTAAAAGAAATAATAATAAATAGCTAGTGACTGTGCCCTATTTATAAACATTTTTTGTAGCACTAGGATTGTGATTTAAAATAAATTAATACATAAAAATGATCAAAAAATGTAATATTGCCTTGGGAAATTTTTGTATTTATAGAACACATAATATAGAGAACCCAAAACGGAAGACTTAATTAACTTTTTGCTTGATTATTTCAGAAGAGAGCCAACACTGCCTCATAATAACTGATGCAGTTGACAGTCGAAACCCTTTAGGAATTCAAGGAGGTACATACGTTAGGATTTTTTAAAGGGATTCCTTATTTTACTTAGGACTTTGGTAAGCTAAGTTCCTGGCAGCCATGCTGATTAAATAAATTAATTTAAAGTTAGTCAACGTTAGAATACATTTAAATAAAGAGACAATAAAATAAAAAGCATACAAAATAAGTAGAAAGTAATACAAGTAGAAAATAAAATAAAGAGGAAATCAAATAATAAGAAGATAAAATAAAAAATAAATAAAACACAAAGAAAGTAAAATTGAGATAAATTACAATAAAAATAAAGTAAAAAAATAAAACGTACGGCGTTTGGATAACACATATTATAATAAAACACAAATTCCAAAGTAAACAACAAATTAAGAGATTAACAAGATTAACTAAATCAATTTTAATTGAAATAGTGAAAATCTAGACATGGTTCTTGCCAAATAAAAAGTGTATATTTTCAGTGTTATATAAATAAATAACAAACTTAGTAACCTTAAGAAGCCTTTAAGAAAGAGTTGGTGTTGTGTTTAAATATGTTTTATTTGTATATATTCAGGAAAGATTATATTAGAGTTTTATGAGCTATAACTTTGCATTATTGTTTAAAAGAAATAATTATTTTCCTAAATAAAAATAAAGCAAATCGTTAATTACATTGTATGTACTAGCTTTTGAGCTAAAAGTCGAGTTTGTATATTAATAAAATATTCAAATTTATTTATGAACGAACTCCCTATAGTACCGTGAATATCTAATGCACCTCCCACATTTCCAATTAATTTCTCCGAGTGTAAAAAGGCTTAGAGCGCCAGCGGGGAAGGCCTGGCAGGGGCAATGCCAGCATCAATCGCAGTTGTGCAAATAAATTTGCCGTTCACGTACATGAAAGCCGCTTGCACAAGCATGCAATCATCCTCAAATATTGTCCCAATCCCAATTGCAACCCGTCTCCTGTCTCCTGGCTGCCGCCTGCATCCAGCTGCAATTGAGAACTCGGATTCGGATTCGGAGTTGGATTTGGTTTTGGTGGATAGGCGCAGAAGCACGAGCAGGAGCAGGAGCAGTGGCAGCGCCAGCCTCTCTCACCTGCTCGATGGCCACAATATACCAATGATGACATTGCTCTGTGAGCTGAGTTTTATGGGATTTTAGATATTTATAGATTGCAAGTGGCATCGAAATGGATCCACCTCCTCCTCCTCCACCTTGTCCTTGCCCAACGGAGCATGAAAAATTGCTGCACTCAGAGACTCAGGGACTCCAGGACTCAGGCAGCAATGTTTGGGGCGGCGCCGAGGAGGCACCCTAAACGATAGCAGGCAAAGTCAATTTAGTGAAAATGCGAGGCAGCAAGTGAAATGTCATAGCAGCAGCCATTCCACCTACACACACACACACACACACACACATATATATATATTTCCACCCATTTTCCCAACCACTTTTCCACTTCCTCCTGGAGCAGGAGCAGCAGCAGGAGCAGGAGCAGCTGTCATTGTCAGTGGGCCACATGCTGTCTCCTTCGCAAGTTGCACTGTTGCCTTAAAGAAGGACTCTGCCTCCCTGCTCTCCCTCTCTCTATCTGTGTTTCTGTTCCAAAAAAAAAAGCTACCACTGAACACAAATATTAAATGGAATATATATAGGAAATAGATTTGGGAAATATATTTAGGAAATAGGCTTTTAAGGTTCTTTAAAAATATATAAATAAAAAATATATTAATCAAAGGACTAGTTGAAAAATATTTACCATAAAGCCTGGCTGGTGTTTAATTATATTAATATGTTGTATTAAAACCCTTGCAGTCTTGTAAATAAATAAATATATATTTCGAAATTTACCTGGCTGGTTTATAATGTGATTATTATTTAACAATAAAGGCTCTCGATGTCTAGTAAATAACTAACATATAAATAACATGAAAACAACTAACCTAATCTTATATTTTCCATAAAGCCTGGTTGGTTAATAATTGTATACTTATTTTATATACAAGCCCTAACTGTCTAATCAATAAATAAATGTGTATCCAAATATTAACCATAAAGCCTGGCTGGTAAATAATTGTTTATTATTTAAAAAAAAAAAGGTTTAGCTGTCTAATCACAAAATAATTAATTAATTCTTATATTTACCATAAAGCTTGGCTAGTTTAAAATGTTATTAATATTTTAAATAAAGGCTCACACTCTCTTGTTAAGAAATAATGATGAATCTTAATTTTTATCGTAAAGCCTGACTAGTTTATAATTGTTTTATAATTTTTATTAAAGGCTTTTACTCTCTAATAAAAAAAATAAATACTTTTCTTAATATTTTCCATAAAACTAGTCTTATAATATTTTATGTATTGTTTTAAATAAAGCCCTCGCTATTTTAGACAATAAATAAATATTTATTTTGATATTTACCATAATGTCTGTCTAGTTAATAAATTAATTATGAATTTGCTGTCTAAGAAATAATTTATTTATGAAATATTAAGCCCATAAAGCTTGAGTGTATCCTTATATTTAATTATATTAATGTTAACCATGAATATATTAAATATTTTTATACCCTTGCAGAGGGTATTATAGTTTTGCCATGATGTTTGCAACGCAGTGAAGGAGT
>JAEIIU010049564.1:0-40869 GCA_018874675.1 Drosophila baimaii | reverse complement strand
ATCGAAAACGTACGTTTTTGCCCAAAAACGAAAACGAATACGAAAAGTGAAAACCGGGACACGGCTGATAATTTCATGCACCAGGTGCCCGAAAGTAGCAGAAGGCCGATTATCTATGTTCCAACATATTTAGAACAGCTTGAAAGTATGCTATTAAAAAACAGCTCTCATTGAAGAACAACTCTCTTATCTATGAAGTCACGATCAACACATCGTCGCTCTGCTGTTAATGCTCCCTTGTTACCCCAAATGGGAGAGCGGTCAGTTTGTTCAGTGATTTCCTGAAATTGTGGTTCTAAAACGTTGTTATTGTAAAAATATTGTTTTAAAAATGTGGTTGTTTTAAGCCAGTGCCTTAAAGGCACCATAAAGGACCGCACGTTAACTTGTGGCAGTAAAAATTAATAAATTATGGTTTCATGCACCAGGCGCGGAGGGAGTAGCAGTAGGTATCTCTCCCTCCATCCGACCTTTCAGGCAACCCAAGCTTGCACTACTTATACATATTACCAAAAACTGGTTCGATACATCGACCAGCCTAAAAGTATGCAATTTTACAAATCAAGGCATCGTCGCTCTTCTGCTTATTGCTGATTGCATCTACTACTGAAGTGTTATAACTGCTAGGGTATATGTTTGTCTGCCCTTCCACATGGTATTTTCCATCAGCCTAATTTCCTTTCTATGCTTGCCTTCCACAATAATTAATTCATTTAGTTGCACTAACCAATTTTCTTCCTAATTTTTGTGCTAACAAATCTGTCAAATGTGTGGGTGTCCTCGGCAATTAGCTGAGCCCCTGCCGAGAGAGCGATCTAGGCTTAACCACCCCCATTCGCCTGCTCCAGATGCACTGCACCCAGCTGTCGGGGTGGTGGTTGGGTAACGAGTAGTTTGGGATGTCTGACTTGCGCGGGGGTGGGGACCACGCTGCACGGCACGACATAGTTCCATTAAACTTTCGACGATAACGCGCCAAACTTTGCGCCCGGCGAAACTCTCAGTAATTTGCAGGAAGTCAGAGTGTACTCCCTCCGCCGCCGACAGTGGCGGATACCCCCCCCCGGATCCATCCGATGGCCATAAGTTAGGCCCTGCACTAATCAAGCGCTGCATACCAGACCACGGCAAAGGCCGGGCGACTGCCCCACTGAGGCATTTATTAATAACGCGAACTTTAAATAACCCGGCCAGAACTTAAGGCAGGCCTGGGACCGGAGAACTGGTGCCGAAGCCAACTGCTGCTCCCTCCTCTCCTTGCTTGCCTGCAAGTCTTGCTCCTCGCTGCGGTTGCCTGGTAATTGCGCATACGCCACGTTGGCGGCGCTGCACGCCCGAAGCCACGGGGTTCGAGCGTTTGGCTGGGCATTTTCTGAATATCCGCCATTCTGCGGGCCGTGCTCTGCATATTGTGTGCCATCCTTCGGGGCTGCGGATATCCTGATCGCCTTTGCTGGGCCAGAAACGATGGTTAATTGTTGATATTTATGGGTGAGATTTGTACTTTAAGGAAACCAGTTTTCCAAATAGCGATTTTAAATTATTTATTCTGGTGAGATGGCGAAGATAAAGAAGATTCGGACCAGATAATCAATGTATAACCCCAGGTAATCCATCATTATATATATTTTAAGAGCTTGTAATTTGTACAAAAATAATAATATGAATATTTGTATGAAGTCAGAATATTCTGTTTCAGGTTAACTTTTATCTAATATTAAACATTTCCCCCTCTAAATATAATATATTTATTTAACTATAAAAAGTTGTAAATGATTTCCCATTTTATACCCAAGAGGTCATTCCCTCAACGTGTTAACTTGCCTCCGTTTTGCGAGAAGAGCTAACTTGGCCAACTGCAACAACTGCAGTGGATTCGCAGCTGTTTGGATTGGGTGTTTGTATTGTTATTATTATTACGGCACATGTTGCCCAGATGGCCGCGCTGGCCAAAAAGCTGGCCTTGTGCGGACCAAGGGCCAACTTGGCTGGTCGGCACTATCAATCTTTTGCCATATTTTTCATTACTTTTAGTTTTTTTTCGTTTCGCTTTCTGTTTCTTTTTCTTTTTTTTTTTGTTGTTGGCATCCTGCCATGTTGCATTATCGTAAAATGGAATTTGGAATTTTCAGAGCACTTTGCCGGCACCTCTGGCCGCTTCGATTCGTGACTGGTTTTTGGGCGATGGCCTTTGAGTGACTCCAGGCGATGACTACGACTTCGATTGTTGCACCGAAGACTATGCCTGGGTCATTTGCACTTGCTACTGGCCACCACCTGTGATCCCTGTCGGCAGTTGTTCGTTGTTGATATTTGGCCAAAAACATTTCTCAAAAGAGTTCAACACGAAAATTGGCCAAAAACGGAAGAGAGAGAGAGAGAGGCGAGCGAGCAGACAAGCCACAGAAGGCGAAGCAAAAAAAAAAAACGGAAAAGTATGCAGGAAAAACTTGATAGAATCTTCCTCGCCGCCTTTGTCACACTTTCCCTGGGTGCCCCGATTTTCCCTGTTTTCCCGAAAAGAGTTTGCCAAGTTTGTCGGCTTGCAGCTGCATTACATGTGGTTGGCGTGGAGCGGCATCGACAGCCGTTGCAAGCCCTTGTTTGTTGTGCTTGGCGAAAGTTTAGCCATCGGGGGAAATCGGGGGGAATGGGCTGACGGGACTTAGCAGGGTCCTGTGGCGAAGATATCCTGGCTGTGTCTTTGCAGACTGTTGCATGCGCTGCTCCTGCAAGTAGCAGAAAAATTGTGAATATTTTTAAATGCATTTTCTAGACTCTCTTTACATTTTTTAATTTGTGAAGGAATATATATATATATATTATAATATATATTACTTTGTTTATAGAAGTAGGGAAAATGGCTAAAAGATTACTTAAAATATTATTTATAAAATTACCTTAATTCAGATATAGATTTGTAATGTATTTAAAATTGATAGAGCAAAAGTGGGAAACTATAAAGTTTCAGGTTTGTTAATTTATGTATAATATCTTCAAGGAGTCTTATTATATAAAAATGCAATTTAAAACATTACAACTGCTTTTATAATTATATATTTATATTTTAAAAGTTACTTAGACATGCAAAAATATTATTTATTAAGTATTTCCTTGACCTACCCCAGAAAACTCCAAAGATAATACTGACAGCTACCTAGCTAGGATTAAGAACCAAACCCAAATGCAAACACACCCGGCTGAGATCAGACCACCCTTCATCGGTTGTCCAGAATGGCCTAAACAACTCGAATATGCAATTTTCTTCCATTGCCAACTTTTTGCAGCCTCTTCAGCCAGTCCGCAAACTTTTCTAATAACCTAAGATACTTGCAAACAGACACGCAGACAAGGGCAAACATTTGACGGCAGGAGGGGGGAGGTAGGGTACCAAAAAATGGAATAATATGTGCTACCAAAAAAACAAAAAAATTGCAAGGCAAAAACACAGAGAGTGAGACAGAGAGAGAGAGAGGAGGGACAGAGGGAAGCTGAGGCATATCAAATTGACGTGTTATTTGGGAAAACTTTCAAGGAGCTCAGCATTAAATTTGCAAAAGTAAATTCGCAGCGAGAGTTAGCCGGAGTGCATATACATATATACGTGATATATTACTTCACATTACGCGCAAATTGAAAAGCTCGATAAAATGAGAAATAAGTAAAGAACAATTGCAGGCGCGGCACAAAGGGAAGAGGGGTGTGTGAAATATAATATACTGCTAACGCAGGCAAAGGGGTTGGGACTTGAGTTTAACGGCCAATCCGCCATAGTTACGACAAACTGTAAAATGAGATATACACTAGGACGCCCTGCCTGCGTGACTGTGCGATGGCTTATTGAGTTAGTTTATTTGTGCAGTAGAAATTTATGAATCCATTTTTTAGTGCTTGCCCATAAAAATTCAAATAAATAAATTGACGCGGAAAAAGTGCTTTTTTTCCAATGCAATTTCGCGATATGCAATGAAATTGCAGGCAGTTAAATAAATGCGGAATTGATTGATTGAGCGCTTGATTGATGGCGCTGGGCTTTCGACGCCTAATGAGCAAACCATTTGCTGCCCTGAAAAGTAGGCCATAAATACGGCAGCGATGGTTAATCCTTTCAGTGGCGTTTGGGGGAATTACATTGTGTTTTTTTTGCCCCCTCCTCTTGTTTGTTTGTTTGATATAGATTCGCACATTCAATTTATGGACTACATTTTTAAATGAAAATCAATTTGACATTTTTTCGCATAAACTTTAAATGCTCCAGATTAACAGGGTTTTTATAGAAAGCGATTAAAGTGGAAATTTGTAATGAACGATTGAGAAGTTAACCTCAATTTGATCTTTATAATTTGTTACATTTTATATTTATGAAATGTTAATTATATATCTTCTAATAAAAGGATAGTTACTTGACTACAATCACCTAATTGTGGTTGTTATTCGGAACATTTAACTATTATCCATTAACTTTTGTAATTTAATTATGGATCCGCAGCTCAACTTCCCCCCCAAAGAAACTGTAAGTTCGTTTCCTTTACCTTCCCTCCCAGCAAAGGTAACTTTCTTGCGGGGCGCCACCGCAGTTCTGCCTCTAATATGTCCCAAAAGTTGCCACTCGAAACTGGAGCAAGTTGCACCACACACACACACTCTCACCCACCGAGGGCTGATGGCCTAATGGCCGTGATAATGCCATGACAACTGTGCGAGCAGCGTCGAAGCTCTCAGCTCTCAGCAAAAACTTCTGCAGTCGAAGCCACGAAACTATGCCAAATTACTCAACGAGGTTGCAACACCTGGCCACCAGGCAAGCAGGGAAAAGGAGGAGCTGGCTCAATTAGTTCGAACTTCTGGCCAGCAATTAGACGACTTGGAGTGCCCAAGTTAATGGCCGGAAACTGGGGACAACACATGGCCAATGGGATTCGACAATGGTAGATTGTCGGTCGCCTAAATTAGCGGAATGCAAATCCATCTGAAAGCCAAGGAAGCCAGGAAAAGAGAGCTAAACGTACAAAGGAAATGGTGTGCTTGGTGGCCTTTCTGTGACTTTTTAGTCAAATTAAAATATATTTTTAGAAAGTATCCCAAGATGGAGTTTCCATTTAGGCCAAATTCACGTTAGTATACTTTTATTCGCCTGTCAAACCCATCTAGTCCCCGCTTGGCTGGAAGGAAGATTGATGGACACACGGACAGAACGGACAGCAAGCTGGCGAATCAATTCAAAGAATCCAATGGCCAACAGATTGAACCTAAGTGGGCTCCGCTAACATCGGTTATGTGTGATCTCATGACAAAAACTATCATTCCAGGATTTATCCGCGTTGGTGGAGCGGCGGAGTGGCCAGTGCTTTGACGCAGGTCGTAACGGCTCCATTGGATTTGCTCGAGACGCGCATGGTGGTCATCAAAAAGGATCTGACTCTAAGGAACAGTTTGCAGCGCGCTGTCCGGGAAAATGGTAACTATCCAAGCCAAGCCCAAGCCTCAACCTAAGCCTAAGCCTAAGCTCATATTTTGAGGTTTTCTTTCCCTGTACGATGGCCTGGGCGCCCAGGTGCTGAGGCAACTCACCTATACGACGCTGCGGTTTCACCTGTACGAATGGGGAAAGCGTCAGGTGGACCAGGTTAGCTTCCTGGGTAGGATATTCATCGCCAGTTTAGCGGGCTGTGCTGCCGGAGTGGTGGGGATACCCACGGAGGTGGTTAATAGCCGGATGCATGTGGATCGTGCCCTGCCCTATGAGAAGCGCTGGAATTACCGGAACGCCTTCGATGGACTATACCGTTTGGCCAAGGAAGATGGTTTCAGGGCGTTCTACTCTGGCTTCACGATCACGTGCGTGCGATCGGGCCTCTGGGCTATTGGCCAGAATGCGCTCTACGACCAGGTGAAATATAGTAATAGTATTTGTAAAACTTCTAATTGAATCCTTATTAAACCTTCGCAGTCTAAGGATACCTACATGCGCTTCTTTGACTTCAAGCATGACAGCACCTTTTTGCACCTCATCAGCTCTGTGACGGCTGTCTGTATCTTCGGACCGATCATTCAGCCAATCGAGAACATAAGGACAATCAAGATGGTGAACTCTCTCAGCCTGACCAAGTCTATATCCTATATGATGCGCTTTGGGCCACTAGGACCATTCCGTGGCTTGGCGCCCTGCATGATGCGCCTAGTGCCCAATACGATCATCCTGTTTCTGCTCTACGAGAAGATTCGGGTTAATTTTGGATACTACAAGACCGAACAGGAAGGGGGCAACCGTCAAGGGATGTAATCTGGAAGTGAAAGAGGCGTATGTGTATGCATTTGGAAGATGTTTTTACATGTTTTGCCTAATAGCTTTTGATTAACTCTATCGGAATATGTAAAAATATCCCCCAAAAGCTGTGTCAGTGATACATAAATCTGTTTTAGGCCTAGTTGTTCTTGTTTAAATTTATTTAAAGTGCTTGCCATTATTATCTTATCTAACAGATATTAAGATAATGTTAGGCTCAAGCTAAGTAAGTTCCTGAATGAATGGTTAAGCTAGCTTTTAACCACGTAGCCATGCCACATAACCGACTTTCGGATCAACCTAATGCAGATTATTCAAACACTTTCATTGCCCACCCACCACTAGCAGGTTTCAACCTGTGACCTCAATGTGTGGCAACGTGTCCAGTGCTCAAATAATTGGTCACTTCCTGACTCCTGACTCCTGACTCCTGAATCTGGTTTATTTGTGAAACAATCTCGGCCAGGACAAGCTCAAATAAACGGGGCATGTATAGTACCTTCATAAAGCATTCAATTCCACATTGATTGCACGCACACACACACGGACCGCACGCAGAACCCACACCGAAAACGGGTCAACGGTGCGTATGCGTTATATTTAATAATGCAAAACGATGCGAGCTGCTTGCCACTAGGACGACAACCACGACCACGACCACGACCACCCCAAACGGCTGCATAAATACAAGCCATGCAAATGGTTTTAATAGCAAACAAAATGTGTTAGCCGAGCGACTAATAACCTGCCAAGCGGGCATAGAAAACAACGCAGCCACGACCACCTCTGACCACCACCACCACTGCTCGCTCCACCCGCGCCGTGTCTTTTGCCACCAAGGGCCCCGAACTCATCGTCGATGCAATCGCAAGTTAGTCATAAACTTGGCTCTAAGCATTTATGCAAATGTTGAGAGCCACAACAAAGTGTGGGTTTTGGGCCACAAGAAGAGTCAGGGCAGAGCTACACTTAACGGATATGGTTTGTTTTGATTGAAAATGTTACTAAATTTTGTATAGATCTTAAGAGATTTTATGTTTCTATGTTTAATTTGATATTTAAGTAAAAAAAAGTATTTAAAAGACATTAAATAATGGTCATAAATAGACAGATAAATCAATATTAAATATGCTTATTTAACCTTAATCTTTCAATGAGTAAAAAGTGTTCCAGCTTACAATTTTGCGCACATTGTAATATTTTCAGGGAACCTGTGTTTGGATGCCAAACAAATAAATTAATCAATTAATCATTTAAATATCCTAAATTCTACTTATTATAGACATTATTTATATCTCTTTCATTCGATTTATGTACTAACTAAAATTCCTATTAAAAGTTATAGTTATTTATAGTTCATTATTCCCCAGTTGTGACTAAAACCTTTTCCCTATCTGTAGTAAATGTACAAGTACGATTTGAGTGCTCCGAGGGATAGGGGCAACCTTAGAGCTCTAATTCAGTTTCATTGCGTCGCATTATTCTTATTTTTCCGCGTTGGCGGCTTCCTAAAATTGCCTACTTACAAATTCAATTTCCACAATGATTGCAATCACGATTAAAGGGTAGCCGGGAGTGTTACGAATGTGTGTGTGTGTGTGCCAGTGTCCTCCATATGGTTCCCCACTCAGGGCAACGACAATGCCGTCCATACGTGCAACATTTACCGTCGTTTACGTGACACGACACCCACACAAAATGGCGCTTGGATGGCGCTGGATGGTTACTGGAACGATGGCGGATTCCGCCAGCAGTGTCTGGGCATTGTTGCTCATACGCCTAGTTGTCATCGTGCCGGCATCTAAACTAGAACTATACACACAGCACGTGCTGGCATTTAGCCCCAACTTTGCTGGCACAACTGCGTCGTCGTCCTCCTGCGCCTTGTCAAGGAGTTGGACAAATTAATGTTCATTAGTCACGTTGCGAGTTGTAATCAATTTATAATGCGACCAGTTGCGGTTGATGTTTCCTTTGCCAAAGCGAAGAGGCGGCTCTTTGGGGTCAACGATCGGGAAGGGCCCGGAAAAACTTTGGGAAATTAAAAAAAGAATGGGCTGCAGAAGGTTTACTTATTGTTGCAAAAATCACATTCAACACTGAAAGGTTTTACTTAGAAGGAACTGTAACTTTGTAATCTAATAAACTTAATTAAATGTAAGAGGAAAAATACTTTTTAGGCGAATGCATTAGACTCTGGGCTTTCTTTACTTTACCAACTAAGCCACCATTTTGTTTGCTTGCCATTTAGGCACCAAATCAAGGACCTCATTGTGTTAACTTCGTGTGACACGTCTTCGGCAGGAGCTGAACTTCCATAGCTGCGCTGGCCCGCTGATAGGAAACATCAACTCCACTTACAGCACCCGTCCAATGCCCATCCAAGGACACAGTGGCAGCTTATAAATCTAAACAAGCTCAGTTGCCCAGTTGCATAAGTTTACAGTTACAATCCTGCCACTCCCCCAGCCAGGTGGAAGAGACCCCGATGCGACCCGCTGCATTCCAGTGGGTCTCCAACTACATTCCGCCTGCAAAACTTTTCGCCGCGCGGTTTGGTCGTGCGCACACTTTTACGCCTCTGCCCGGGGCACGTTCTGAACTTGGCCGCCCTCTCGTTCCCACACCTGTCCAATCACCTGTGTGTGTGAGCTGGAAGGATGCACCACTATCCTTGCTGTGCTCCCGCAAAGGTTTCACCGCTCTCGCTCGCTGTCCCAATGACGATGACATAATAAACGAGGTTACCAGCAGCGAACTTGCTCCTCTACTTTGTCCTGCCCAAAGTTCTCACTTCCCTTTCCAGGGCATACCCTTTCTCCTGGGGGTTTTGGGGAATTCTTCTGGGTGATGTTCTCCCTAATGTTTTGGAAGTCCAAAGAGCATTAGAGATGCAAGTCTGAGGCAGGTGAGTGTTATGAGAATTAAGCTATGTTTAAGCTGGAGATCCTAATGATATTATTATTATTTTTCAATACAAAAGTAACTCTTTCTCAAAAAAGTATATCCCACTATTCGTTAGTGCCTAAAATCCACATTTCTGCACCTTTTTTTGTGCCGGCTCTCCAGCTAATGTCGGACATTTGTCGCTGTCCCTGCAACCCATCCTATTTTGCATACTCGACACGCTCTGTTGGACCTCTGCTGTCCGACCTCCCCCCTCCCAACCTCGATTTCCGGCGTTTTCCCGCCGTTGCCCCCCTTGAACGTAACAGGAGGAATTGACAAGTTTTTGTCACGTTTTCGGTGGCGTTGGAAATTCGTGCAACTTTTTAGCAACACGCACTTATCAAAAGTGGCTTCGACTTTTGTGCCAAAAGAGTAAATGAGGCGTCTTCAGCGAGAGCAGCGTGTGAACGGGGCAATGCACCTCACCTGACCAGGCCCAGCGAAACTTTTCTAATTAAATTCTAAAAAAAATAAAGCCACAACACACACATAGTGTGCCCCGGCGGAGGCAACTGAAAAAGCAATTGGCAAGTTGACACTCGCTTATCATTTCCGTTTCCGGCAGGCACAACCACATGACGTCCGTTGTCCCTTTTTTTAAACAGGGTACTTGCTGTGTTCTCGCTACTGTGTTGTGGAGTTTTTGAAGCTAAAATGGAACAGGAAGAATGTAGATACATGGACAGCGTCTAACTTTTAATAAAGAAGAACATATTTTAATGAGAAGAAAAACTATTGAATTACATCCAAAACATAGATTAAAAATGCAAAATGTTAGATAAATAAAATGGGCTTTAAATTAAGAAAGGTATTCTTTATAAATAATTATCTTTACTTAACAAAAAAATTCGAAATGACTTGCACAGGCAAAATATTTTCCTTTCTCACATAAAACAATGCAAAGCCGGGTATTCAATGGTCGTGTCTGACAGAGACATCTCTGCTGAACGCTCCTTCCACTTTCCGCACTGCCGGACTCTGGTATTTATAATGAAAGGGGTGGCAACGACCAAGAGGGAAGTGGCGAAAGGAGGAACATTTTAATTGTCAACGCCCAGAGTACTTAAGTGGCGCGGGAATGCGATTGCAGCTGGCCAATCATTAATTGGCATTACCGGGGACGATAAACTCTTTTCCACACCTCCTCGGTCACCACCACTGCCTCAGCAGTCCTCGCACTCCCCACACGGCCTGATGAATAGTGCTTAATTGCAATTCATTTGATATTGACACTTTCGAGTGGCTCTTGTCCGATTTTCTGCTGCTAGTGGCTGCCTACTCGAAGACGCGCTCGGCCATGCCAAATTGTCATTGATTAATGTCAGTCCGAAGGAGGAGCGGCGGCGGCAGCGGCGTGAGTGAGCACCGAAAGTTGTGGCCTCGAGTGCAAAGCAATTAATTTTCTGTATGCACTCGAATGGAAACTGAAGAGTCGTCGCACACACATACGATTATAGGGGAGAATGTACCCCATCTTCTCCGGGTTCAACTTCCACTAAATGAGCTTAGTATATATGGATATGTAATCGTCGGTTGGCATGCCAGCTGCCTATAAGCCAGGGAATTATGATGCCATGGCGTGTCCTAACTGTTTGATTTGTGGACCCATAGAAAGATGTTTCTTAATATTAACCAAATTAAATTGGAAAGAGCAGCAGAGTTCTTTAAAATAGTTTAAGACTGACTCAAAGTGACCCACCTAGATCAGTTTACCTGGGTTCAAGTGCCGGCCCGCGTAGTTCATTGTCCCGGCGTCAGCTGCCAACAACAGTTGGCTGTAATCCTTACCACTTAAGTGGGCCCCGCGGCGGCAAGCAGGACAAGGAAAACGAAGCGCTGCACCGGCGTTGCATTCCAAATGTCAGTCAACCTGCGATTGCCGGCAGCAGCAATGTGCAGCAGCAGATTTTCATTCCAATCCAGACCGCCTTTCCCTTTGGGTTTTCCTACTCTCACCCCCCCAAAAAAAGGACTTCCCATCGCATGGCATTTTTCTTCGCGGCACTGCAATATGGCCGGATGATGAGTTTTTAATGCTGCTTTGTTTTTCGTCCGCCTGTCGTGTTTAGGCGACTGGCACGCAGCTTTCCCGGCCTGTCAGGCTGTCGGCCCAATTTCGAAACTTACTTTCCCGACTCCCGGGCTCGCATCCGATACGCGTGCCAAACTGTTGCCAATGTTGCAGGAGGAGCGTATGTTATGTTGACGCGAATGTTTCCGCCCCTTGCCAGTTTCCGTTGCGAGTGGGGGAGAGCTGGGAAAACTGGGGCTGCTTGGAGCGGCTCCAATCAATTTTTATCTAGACACGGAAAGAAAAAATACACCAAGAAGTGAACATAAATCTGGTTAATAATGTAAGGTAATGTAATTAGAAAAAGAATACTATTAATAAATGTTTTAGAATATATTT
The DNA here is from genome assembly GCA_018874675.1 of Drosophila baimaii. Lineage (NCBI taxonomy): Eukaryota > Metazoa > Arthropoda > Insecta > Diptera > Drosophilidae > Drosophila > Drosophila baimaii. Next base: position 29,224 of record JAEIIU010049564.1, on the reverse strand, counting down.
CTTAGATCAAAGTAATATATTTTCATGCTGTTAATATGAGGAGGTTCCTAACATATTATTATAAAGAAAACCCTTAAGAAATATATGGATTAAAAGGGAACAATATCAACAGAATCTTGCTGTGGTTTATTTTCTCTGTCTCAAATCAATTTCCATCCACAGTCCACCCCCTCAAACTCAAGTGAACTCAACGCAAAACGCAACTCAGGCGAACCGAGTCCTAATTCATCTGCTTAAGTATGCAGCAAACAGCTTGAGCTGCAGGAAAACTTTTACATCCAGTTAATTTACATTGTAATTTCCAATTGATGTCCTTGGCGAGGCAACACACAAACCAAAAAAAAAAAACGGATTTGAGGGGCTCAAAGCAAGCAGAAGTCCCAGAAAAGCTCAAGGATTCGGCCAATACAAATACATAAAAATTGCAATTTGCATTAATTATGCAAAAGTATGCGGAGTTGACCCATCTAGAGGGGTCCCCCAACCCCACCGGATATTTATAAATTTTATGCGTCGTTAAATGTTTGCTCTACCCCCCCCCCNTCCTCCCCCTAGGACTTTGTTCCACTCTTTGGGGTCCGTTCAACTGGAAATTATGCAAAACTTCAAGTCCCCAAACTTTGCTCAATTGTTGTTATTGTTAATAAAATGGCCAGGCAAAGCGATTTTTCCCGCATTGTCCACTGATTGGTTTTATGACTTTTTATAGCCGTAGCCATGTTTTAATATTTAGTTTAATTCGCTGAAGGATTCGAGGATAGAGAAAGTTTTGTACATGCTTGTATATTGCAATTTTTTAGGCATATTTCCAGCTAAAGTTCCTTTTATGCTCTTGATTTTGTAACCATTAAATTATTATGCAAATTGTCCTTGCTGGCTCCGAAATCAGATGATGTCATTCGCTGGGCCTATCGGCGTTTCCACGTAACCCTAATGCCATGTTGTGCTCCTCTGACCCGCTGATTAAAGTAATTTCCTGCGTGCCCCGAACAAGTATTTGTGATTACGTTCAACCCCCCTATAACCCACATCCACCTCCCACCTAATACTACTCATCCAGAAGGGACAGTGGAGGCATCCAGGATCGCGGGGGCAAGCAGAAGCTCAAGCTGACGGGTCCTTTTCCTTGTGCAGCTCCCCCCTCGCTTCATCTTGCTTTTCTTTTTTGCATTCACCCGAAACAAGATGAAGTATGAAATATGATGTAAAATGATGTGATTACAGTTGAAAATGTACAAAAAATAATAAAAGAAACGAAGCGGAAGTAGAGGGGGGAGGGAAGCGGTGAAGACACATGCCGTTGTGTAGGTAACCAGAGAAAAATGGCGGGAAATGGCCAAAGGGGTGAGCAATGTGGCTGCCAGTGGCAACAAGAACAACGAAACATGTCAGGCCATAAAAATGAGCACAGCTCGTTGGCAAAAGAAGGCGGTTAGCAAGGCTTTGGACGCACTGGGGATACCTGGTAGCTGAAAGGATTATTAAATAGTATTTATATTGTAAAATATTCATCATTAATAATATACTTAAACATTATATCAGTGTATAAGTATATAAGAAGCTACACAATAGCGTGACAAATCTGCTTTAAATACGTTTAAATAACAAGATGCATAACGACCATACAACAAAAATCCTATGGCGTGCAACATCTTGTTATTAAAACGTCTTTGACTGGTAGAAAACAATCGTTTCTCTTGTGTAAAGAGGGAGCTTCGGCTAGCTTTGTGTTTTATGTATCCGATGGCCCTTGGTTGCTCTTTGTGATCACTCCTGTTTTATACACTAAAGTCAACCCTTTCGCCACCGCATCATACCCCTTTAACTCTACAAATACCCAGCTTAAACACTGACATACGTGTAGCCTTGAATGTGGGCGTGGTCATTGAGGAAGAAAGTAAAGGGGGTGAAAGGAGCTGAAGGGAGGTGTGAGAGTAGATGTGGGTGGGGAGGTGGAGGTGGAGGTGTTCGTGTTGCCGAGATTGACAGTTTGCGAAATGGGTTGAGTAATTCATATGATGAATTATCTACAACTGAAGCACAGAAACGAGATAAAAAGTAATAGGAGCATAGAGAAACTTCACGATAAATAGAGAGCTGAACTTTAAAGAAGATGTTTATATTATGCCTTGAGTGACAGTTAAAAAAAACATATACTCCAGTGGTATTTAGACTTTAAATATTGCTTAAGCTTCCTGAAATCTCTATATATATTAAGGTGTCTTTACTAACCCTTAATCATTATAGAATATCTTAAGAAAACATCAAAATATCGAATAGTTTAGTTTTATTTTTGGGAGATTTAAAGAGAAACACTTTAAAATATATCCATAGTTCCCGCAAATTAAAGTAAGTGATATAAATAGCTCGCTGTAATATCTTTAGTGCCGCCACATGACTGATGAAGCGATTTTAAAGTGCGTGCGAGGTTTGTAAATTAATTTCCCGCAGCCCAAAGGGTGAGAAAATGGTTGGCCAAAGGACCGCCCAGCTGCTAATTAATTGCACAACATTTTAAGCGAATGGTCAGGTGGGGATATATGTACCTGTGGGCAAACAGCAGGGAGATAGAGATGGGGAGAGAGGAGGTAAAGAACTTTTCAGCTTTTCGGGATGTCAAATGAAAAATTACCGATTTAAATGGCGGTCGCTTTCGCTCTTTTGCATTCGCTCTCCTTTTTTTCGTATTCTTTTTTTTGTGCAACTCTAACTGCCAGTCGTTTGTCGACTTCAGGAATATCCTTTAGTCCTTTGGCTCTCTTTTCGACTGACGAATGCGTCTGTGGGCGTGTGTCTGTGCCACAGTGTGTGTTTGTGTGTGAGTGTGAGTGGCTGTCGGTGTGGGCCACATGCTGATGAACACGTCTTGTCAGCGGCTAACGAGCGCCACTTACACGCTCAACAATCACTTAACCTCAATTGTTGCTTCTGAATAAAAAATACAAAAAATACAACAAAAAAACGAAAAAAGGATGAGAGCTTAACAACGACAACAACAACTACAGCAAAAGCGTAAAGGGAAAAAGGAAGAGTGTAAAAGGCAATGCCAATGGCTCTGTCCTTACTTCCCCCAGCTCCCTTCTCTCCACTCTGCCTCTCTCCCTTTTTTGTTGTGTGCGTTGTGTGTAAATATACTTAATTAATTAACTGATTTTTTCCATTTGCTTGTTTTCGGTTGGTCGTGGGAAATATTTAAAAAACAACGTTGGCATGGCAGTGCCACGTATAATTGAATTTTATGAAGCATTTTGCGAATGCTAGGAGGCTTAAGAGGATATTAACTATACATAGGTGTTATGTATTTAAAAGTTGAGATTTTTGTTTTTTTTTATGTATAATATACGTAACAATATTTTTTAGTAATTGGCTCTATGCATCCATGATAAATATAAAGATATTTAACTTTCAAAAGTTCCCCATTAATCATGTAATTAATTTTCGCACTGGTTTAACGTAAAATAACTTTCTTTGTACATATTTACACCTGAGAACATACATATTTTGATTGTTTTCTTGTATGTATAATATAGGTAACAATATATTCTTGGAATTGGCTCTATGTATCCATCATAAATATAAAGATATTTCATTTACAAAAGTTCCCCATTAATCATGTAATCCCTTTAATTAATTTTCGAACTGGTTTAACGTAAAATACCTTTCTTTTACATATTTACATATGACAACATACATATTTAGATTGACTTAATTATATTTTAAAATATATATTATATGCTTATTAATATTATTTCCTTAAATTATGTATAAACATAAATGTTAAATATCAAACTGAAAGCCAAAGTCCCTGGATGCCATAACTTCCCCTAAAACCAAGTCCACTTTCTTTAATAATAATAATAAAAATATCCAACTAGGTCAAGATAATTATATTTCAGCAAAGGCTCTACTAATTCCATACAGAGTAATCAAACCGCCTTCTTTTCCTTTCTTCTTGCTAATGATTAAGTAGATTGAAGCCTAAGCTTTATGTACCAGAACCTTAACTAAGCCACTCTTATCTTGTGACCAAGGAGCAGTTCGTCTAAATGGCTTTTCATAGAGGATAAATGCCGCTCCGTGATAAGCAAGCTGGTCGTCCCCGACCCCTAGTTTTCCATTCCCTTTTATATGGAAGTATTTTTTCCAGCCTTTATCCTGGCGCCCGCTTAATGCAATCAAAATGCCAGTGGACGGAGTGCCGGAATGGCGATTGCTACGGCCACTGCTGGTGGAACTGCAACATGAACTGCTGTTACCTAGGCAGCACTGAGAGAAACTGCAGTTAAGTGATTTAAAATGTATGAGAAATATTTAAGATACCAAGCTTAAACAGTGACAGAAATATGCCTTTTTGAACGATACTTTTATTTTGTCAGTAAAATGATATTTCAGTTAAATAACCGAACCAAATATAAGCCAAAAGCTAAGCTTATATTGAAAATCATAATAATATGTAACGATTTCCATTATTCCTAATGCTAATAAATTATTATTAATATTTATATATTTAAATAAGATAAAATTGATAATAAAGAAGACTGAATTCTTTCTTTAGTAATTTTAACTATAAAGATCCAAATATTTTTACAATATCTTCAAGCTTTTGTCGCTGTGTGCCAATGCCTTTCTGGGCCAGCAAATTGACAATGACGCAGAAGGGGGTGTCGCATGCGGGAAGGGTGACGGGTGGGTGTAGTGCTGGCTGGGATTTGTGAGTTAGTTTGCCGTGTAATAAGCAATTATGGCGCCCAGGCAAGGCTGGCAATTAGCTAGATTTGTGCCCAGCCGAGCCGCCTAATCGAGTGCAACCGAAGCTGCTGCACCTGCAACAGGCTGCTGCACCTACATATGTACAATGTATATATCCTTCGAGGCTATCAAACTTCCAGCCGGATATCGGCCTTCAGGGCCAAGCTTTGCGCTGGGGGCGCCCCAAGCTAATGCAAATTGAATTTAACCAACACGAGCTGCGCTCCCCCAGCTAATGGAATTTAAAAATATGCATCCCCTTCTGCCATTCAGAGTTGCCCTTACACAAAAACAGCAATCAAGCACGGTTTCCAAGGTGAGGAGGGAAGCAGAGCAGGGCAGGGAGCCCCCTCTCCCTCCCGTGAAAATAGAAAAAATTAGCAATTAAATTGTAAAGGTAACCTGAGAACAGTTTTCACCCCGGCCAAGAGCAGCGGCCTGGCTGCGTTATGATTTCATTAATTTAAAGGTAGTACACAGAGAAAAATCTGGTAAGTATATTATTTATATTAATAATTGAAGAATAATTATTGCTAAATATGTATAAAAGTATTTCTTAAATACATAACAAATAACATAAGAAATACAAAATAACATATAGAATTTTGTAATGTAAATAAAACAAATGCTGGAAACAAAATTAAGTAAGTTTATTATTTATAATAACTTCTTTTATAATGCAATATTTAAGGAGTTCCTAAATGAGTAACATAAATCAAAGTATTTTTTAAACAAATAACACTTAGGAAATAATCTTATTAACTCCTTAAGAAAATATATATTTTGCCATAAAATGTGTAAAAATATATAAAAATGTGCTGCAAACTATGGCTTTTTATTTTTGGAATTTAATGATACACTTTATGTGACTTAAACTCTTTCTAACCAATACCTCTGCCATATAGTAAAATACAAAATTTATTTCCCAAATTTCGTTTAAGTTTTTCCCTCAGTCCAGGAGCAAGTCGAAGAAGGAGAGAGGAGAAGGTGCAAAGTTGTCGTGTCCTTGTCGAAGTTTGTGCCGCTGCTGCTGCTGCTGCCGCGTGGCAATTAGCAAAATGTGACGCGGCTGTTGAGCAACCCGAGCCGAGTTTCGACTTAGTTTAAGCAGGCGGGAGCGGAAAGGATCTGTCCCCCTCCTAGCAAGAGAAGCTGGAGGCTGGAGTAGCTAGAGAGCTGGAGAGCTGGTGAGCAGCAGCTGCGGTTGAGTCAGCTTAGCAACTCGCTCGGTTGCCGCGGATGCGGAAATGTTTTATTATGAGCGCGGCTGCGGCTGAAAGTTGCTCTTGAATGGCAAAGCCGCTAAGCAGTGTTGCGAAGGCTCTCTCCTGAAGAGTGTTGATAACTCAGGCAAGTGCCTCACATAATGAAACTTTCAATTTCAAGAGGTTAATTATGCGCGAAAGGTACTTAACTAATTTTCCCCCCAAAAAAGTCGACGCAAAGACTTTTTGTGCTGCTCGCATTATTCAGATGAAGCTTTAAAATGCAAGAGCCAGGACGCGAACTTCTAAGTGCATGCTGCGTAGGATATTAGCATATTATCTTGGAAAACAACTTGGTAATTTAAGTGTAGGTCATGACAATGAAGACAACCGTTACCAAGTCTGGCCAAGAAGATTATATTTTCTGTGTTTTTTTGTTTATATTTTCTATTTTGTTTAAGCAGTACACAAAAGAAACCCACACATCTATGGCCTACTTCCATGAGATCTCAGCTCAGTTAGCTGTCGATCTTAGGTTGGGCTCGGTCTATATTCAAATTGTATTTACCACACATTATAAAAACACTTACAAATGATAGTTAAAATTAAATTAAAAATTGAATTACATCCATTTATGGAAGTCAAGGCCAAAAATGCTCAACAAATACGGCTTTAAGTCCATGTGCCTGATTAAAAATTCATCAAAGCCTTTCAAGTTTCCAAGCCAATAAAGAAATTCATCAAATAATGTTGTTTATTTAAAAAAAAGAGCGAATAAATGTTTTTAAAAAATTGTTACGCAACGAAGCAAGCAATGGCCAAACGAACTGGACTAAAACGGCATAAAGTGATATATACCATTTAAGCGCAGTGAGTCCAACTGACTTCGCAGTGGTGATGTGGATGTGAATGGCTGTAAATTAAATTGGAAAATATTAAACAAATATTTGCACTCAATAAAAGCAAATTGCGTTTGTTTGTGTGCGAAAGTAAATACGAAGCAGAAAGTCGCCAGTAAACAGGACCCTGGCAAAGAGCCGACTGGGCGGGCTGCAGCGTCGGCATCGGATTCAAAAGGCAAATAGCATCAAACAATTTGTACATTTTGTTCGAATTTCCAACTGACAAAAATAGCGGAAAATTCTGTTTGTTTATTAGCCGGGCATTGAGGCGTAATGATTTCCTCCACTCCCTCTCCAGCTGCTGTTCGGGAAATCTTTTTGAGAGCTCTCGCTGTCCCGCCGCTCTTATGGATGCCTTGAGTCTAATTTCGAAAGACATTTTCTTATAGAACTTTTAATTTGATTCCCGAAGGAAAACAACAAAGGGGAGACTTGTAACTTAATTATTACTGGCTTAATGCCAAGTAAATTGATTTCCCCGCTTAAACAATTAAAAGTTGAAATTGAGCGGGACCTGGTTTTTGGAAATTATTAAAAAAATATTTAAGGTTGTCTTCTAAGCAGCTCAAAATTAATATTTTTTCGTAATATTTTGTGTACTTTTCACCATATGTTGTAAGCAAGTAGGTTCTATTTAAGGTAGCTATTAGATAAAAATCTATTTAAAAATTGAAGACCAAAAATAAGTATAATGTGTATAATATATATAACATGTTCCCTTTTTTGTATGTGTTCAAAACATAATATAAGGAAAATCAATATAGTTTATAACACACCAATGCCTACACATTTTCCCCTGTTCCTGTGCCCAGAACCCCCATCATGATTTAAAGTGGAAAATGAAAACGGAATCTGCACTCTCCAGACTGATTGTTCCGGCCGCCTGGAAACGCCAAACTATTCCAATCGAAGCCATCAACAACACAGAGTTCAATCCTCAGTTCGGGCCACAAAGCATAATTCAATTTGGTCAATCAACTGCAACACTTGAGCAGTTAGTTTACTGCCAAGCACATATACACACGTACATAGTACGTAACATCTGACCGGCTGGTTGGCTGGCTGGCTGCCTATTGAACTCGATGAATTTATCGTCCGGCATTTTGGTAGATGATTGATGGCAGCTTCCTACCTCCGCTGCTCCTTGCCTTGCCTTGGCCTCCTACTCCATCTCCATCCGTCTGGCGATGCAAATGCCAAATGCTAATGAATTCATTCAACATACAACATTCAACTTCGAAAGTCATAAATACTCGCAGTGCCGACTTCATGCAACGTTAACCGTTTTGTGTGTATGTTTTCGGGGGAGGCAGCGAGGCGGCGAGGCAGCGAGAGGTCCTTGGCGAGGAGACAAACTCATTTCCGTCACTGACACAGTCACTGACTTCATTTAATTTTCAAATTTTCAACTCAAGAGTCCAAAGCGAGAGGATTCGTTTCAGCAATTTTCATTTCATTCTGCGCCTGCATGTGCCCACCTCCCATTCGTGGGAGCCTTTTGTTCCAGTGTAGCAAAGTGAGACGAACGAGGAGCGAGTCCCAAAAACAAAAAAAAAATAACACAGGACTCTCGAGTCGAGTCGAGACTCGGGCCAAACTGGCAAATTTATAGCCACGCATAGGTGCCGGGGTCGGCGACTGTTTTACATTTTTGCATTTTTCATGTTTTGCCCTGCCATAAAGTTGTAAGAGTGTGGGCAGAGGGAGACGCGGAGAGCGGGGCGGCATAAAAAGTATGATAAATTAGCATATTACGCATACGCCGTGTATGTTCGGCTATGTTGTGTATGTTTACGTTTGCGAGTGTGTCTATGTGTGTGTGTGTCCTGCTCTGGATGACTGTATAATTATGTGCTTAAAGCAATTAGTGCGGGAAGCAGCGACAGAGTTTAGCCGCTGCCAACAGTGCATTACGCATACGCCCCGTGGTTGGCTAAGCACTCAAAGAAATCCTCAAAGAGAGAGCGAGAGAGATTAGGGAATTCTGGAAAAAGTTTGGGCACAGCTTTGCGCAATGCTTGCGTAAGATTTAATATTAGTCCACTTTGCAATAAATACATTACACTGGCAAACAGAATGCTTAAATAAGAAGAAGTGACTTTAAAAGGATCTAAATAGTAACTAAAAATACAAGCTGCTCTTTAAACTAAGCCAGGAAATATTTATGTATACAAAATACATTTTAATTGTTTTCCTACCACACCCCATCTTCTTCTACTTTTTTCTTTAGATATATTTTGGAATTTCCCTGAAACGTTTACGTAATCAAAATTGATGCAACACGCTCCGATTGGCTTTGTTCGATTCAATTCAAAAGACAAAGAGGCCAGAACCGCAAGAAAATGCCAACGAAAATGCCCAATGACGAGATGGCATTTTCCATTTAATTCAACTTTTTGGGGAAATTGCTCACGCGTCATTTTCCCCAATGGAATGGCCAACAACAACGAACTTTTGCATAATGCCATTTGCGGACCGAGAGTCTCGGCACGTTTCACTTCATTTATCATCGATTTGGAGTCGGAAAACAATGCAAAGGGCCACAACCACAACGGAATTAAGCATAAGAGTCATTGTGTGTCGCTACCAATTAATCAATTTGTACGGAAATAGAGCCAAAATGCAAATCAAAGGCAAAGATCTGTGTCTGTGCGCATTTTTGCGCGGCACGATTTAATCATATTTGTCAGAACGTGTGCAACGTTCATGCCACACCAAAAACCCTTTCGCCACCATTCAGCCATTCATCGCATTTGTCTAAGCCGGCAGTTTACGCTTATTGTCAATCAATCAGCCCATCAGGCATCGATATCGAAATCCATGTATGGAAAAATCTGGAAACGTGAACATTTTCGGTGCCGCAAAAATCCTTCCATCAGCGCGGGGCTATTGAGATGGATTTCAGTTTCTTTTTTTATCAGCGCAGCCACGGTTGCCACGATTCTTTGTGCCCCAAAGGCACAAAAGTGTGCTCAACCGCTTGCTCCCTTCTTCCCTGGCATTTTCCCTTCATTTCCCCCTCTTTTTCCCCAGTCAGCCTATCGTTTACCCAAATTTGCCTCGTTATTTGTGCTGAAAAATGGCGCGCGTGCTCCAAGAGCCACTCGAGTGTCACCAAAGCGCAAAAAAACAAGAAAATATAGCAACTAGAAAATTTGTTTACCTCGCCACCACCACCACACATGGAATGCCTTGTTTGCGGAATGTATACACTTTTTTTTTTTGTAGAATGAACCCACACGGAAATCCATTGACCATTGAAAATATCTAAGTACTTACGATTTATTGGACCTTTTTCTAGATTTTGCGTGGTGCATTATATAATACTTATCTTTGAATCATGAGTACAGGCTTTAAGTCTTCAAATTTTCAACAGGTTCACCCGATATAAGCTGTGATAGAATTTTAAATTATTAAAGGAAAGATCATTGGATCACTAAAATAGGGATGACAGAATATATTAATATGTCCATAATGTATCAATATTTGACGTGAAGGCCGGAGACATAAATCGATATTTTTATGCACAATAGGTTGATTCATTTGATTAATTTAACAGCATCAAAAAAGAGCTTAGTTAAAGCTATCATATTTTGAAAATATGTAAAAAAAACTAATCCAAAAATTAGTTTTAAACTTTGTTTAAATTAAATTATATAAGTGAATAAAAAAAAATATACAATAAGTAACATTTTTGGATATTTGATCGATATTACCGGTAATATTTATATCTTACCAAAAAAGGTTTTTTTTTATATTTCAAATCTTGCATTATCATAATTTTACGTTATTTGTGAAATGATATTGAGCTCGATTTCTTGTCGATATATTATATCGGACTCTTCCCACTGATATCCCCGAAACTATCGCAAAGTCTTCAAAGAATTAAGTGACTTGTTTACAAAAGTTTCAGTGGATTTTCACAGGAATCACACATCACATTTCAGGACAAATATTTCGCATACTCCCCGAGCACTTTGTCAATCCCAAAACTGCCCCACGCCACGCATTTCAGACCCCCAAAAAAGAAGAAAAAAAAAAACAAAAAAATCCTCGCGCATATAATGAACTACAAATTCAAGGAATGCGCAAGCAAAACATTGCCAGGACCTAAAGGAAACGGAGCCAAGTCCCGGCCAAGTCAAGTGAATGCTAACGAGCTTGCCTTTTCTGGTTGGATTTTGGTCGAGCTCTCTTACCCGCTCCCCGACTACCGCTCCCCCACTCACTCACACCCTCCTCCCCGAGGAGGACGCACAAGTGCACTTTAGTTTTCAATTTTTGTCGTCTCATAATGCGACGCTCTGGGTTCTCCACATATACACGAACACATATATCTTTCATTTTTTGCCCAGTGTTCAGTGCCGGTGTTCCCGTTCCCCAAAACTGCAGCTATTGAGCAAATATCTTCAAATGGATTTTAAAATCCCAGCCAGGGCCAGGGGCCAAGGGGTGGTGTGGTGGTGTGAGAGGGGGTCACAGGAAATGTGAGTCAAAGGTTACCTTGGGGATGCATTCAACAAAAATTTCTGCACTAATGGAAAAGTAAAAGCTGCAAAACGAGTTAGCAGAGATGTATTTATGTATATATCATAATACTTTTAGCCTGTGCCCCCGAAAATCACTTAAGGACGGTCTTCGGTCTCCCTCTCACTCGTTCCCCCTCTCTCTCTCTCTGTCTCTCCCTCTCTTGGTTTATAAATGAAATTGCCAAAATGGTTGTTGGCTCTGTGTTTTCGTGTTGACTTAGGATGTGAAACATTTCTCCCCCAGTCAATCTGATTATTAGCCCAGGCCACCACCGAGCCACTGGCCACTGATGGAGCGACTGACCCACTGACAGATTGGCTAACTGGCCAGCAGACAGATGGACTGGCTGACAGCTTGACACAAGCCCGCAAAACAGCAGGATCGTCTCAATAAGGACAAGTGCAGGACTTGGCAACTATTTGGGAATTTTTCACTCGTTTTCCCGGGCACGTGCTGGCGCAGAAGTCCAACCCAACATAGCCACCACCACCACACCCCCAGAAGACGCACTGAGACCGAGTAAAGTAGACGATTTGTTGGCGGTCTGGTTGACTTACTAATGAGCCAGGTCCTGTTCCTGTTCCGGCTCCTTTTCCTTGTCCCTGGGTTGCATCAAGCTGATTAGAAAAGATGGCAATTCTTCGGGGACAGAGAAGAGAAGAAGCCACCCCCTCGCTAAAAGTTAGAACAAATAGAAGGCAATTTATTTTAAAAAGATTGCGTAATTTCTTTGATTATTCAGATACCTTTTTTTTAACTTAAAGTATGTTATACTAATATAGTATTACTTTAAGCTAAACTATGCATCTTTTCGGGTTAATCTGCGGGAAAACCCACACACATAATAGGATCACTGGACTGAGAGAGATCCCTTAGTTCTGTTCACACCCGCATTCGAGTCATCAAAGCGAAATGGCGGCGACATCCAGGGATGAAAGTGAATTTGATGGTCAAGCAAGCGTTAAATGGAAAACTTTGGCTCCGAACTTCAACTTTTTATGTACTTTTCCCTCGCTGGGGGGTGAGGCTGAGGATTTTCAGCGTATAAATTTTACATGGCGACCAAGAAAACACCCGAGGAATATTAAAACCAAGCAGCCGGCTCCTTCTCCTTCTTGGCTACATCTTGTTCCTTCCTGGTTGCCAACTGGACGAACGATTGGCTAATGAAGCCCCCAACCATTATGTACCGAGTGGGTTCCACGGGAAAAGGGCTGGGGAAAGAGGGTGTTATTGTGCAGGGAAATTTCAGCTCTTTTATGCAAACACGTACGACCCATTTAATTTGGCGAAAAGCGACCGCGTATATGGCCCGCTGGAAAAATACGTGATAAGCAAATTCATAAACCATTAAGACGGTTGCGCTGCTGCCTTGCCGAAAAAAAAATGAGAGGGGCGGAAAGTGAGCTAACGTCAGCGCAAAAGGGCAAACAGGAAGGGCTTCTCATAATTTCGATGGGGAATGGAAGAAATACCCTTACAAGTCAGGAAATGTTAATACAAATCTATATAGGAATATTTAATGCAGAAAATGCATTCATCCCAAAGATATTTAGTTGGTAAGTGAATATCAAGGACCCTTGTTAGGTATTTTAACAAATTTGAAAGCATATAATCCTTTTAGGAAATGATTATAAAAAAGGGCTTTATAGATAAGTATTCTTAATTCAAATAAATTATATTGAGACATAAATACATATTTTTAAAATAGATCATTGCCAGTTAAAAATCTAAACAATAAAGCACAGTTTACAAAACATTTAAAATATGATTTTAAAATCTAATTAAAAATGTATCCAAGTAGCTGCCAATTTCGTAATATTTTTAAATCTAAAGAAAAGGATATTAGTTGTGTTAATCTTGCTATATCCCCAGCTATACCCTCTCCCGCTAGGCATTCGAAAAAATATATATTCGCTCTCCGCATCGTGTGCGGTTTCATTAAATTTTATAACAAGCATTTATATAAACTTTTTGCCTTCTTTTGCACGTTTCTGCCTAGACTCCCGCGGCAGCTTGTGGGCTGGTTATGTTAAGTTGGTTGGGTTAAATTTGAGTTTGACTTGGGTCTAAATGTGGGCATGTTTGTGTGCACTGTGAAGCCGCCTAATTGAGGCAGTTGAAAATTGAAAAAAATAAATAAATGCCAAAAGAGAAGAGGCAGCAGCAGGGCACACGAGTGGGCCAAGAGGGAATGGGTGGGTGTGTGTGTGTTAGCCGTGAAACCTTTCAAGTTCTCCTGCATGAATGGCAAATGGCAGCGAGTGATTCATTCAGGATCCTGTCAAAGCATTTAAAGCTACAAACCCGGGGGACGGGAGGGCACCTGGCACTTGGGGCGAGAAAGTTGAGTGCGTGGAGGGTGCAGGCCCCTTATCTTTTGACTCACTTTCCAATTATCATATTAAATCAGTTGTAAGTCATTGCATGTGTATATATTTGCACAACTTATGCGATGGCGAAGGACATCGCCAGCAGCAGCAGCAGCAGCAGCAGCGACTCGGGTAATCCTTTCAGTCAAAAAGGATATGGGAGTGGAAAAAAATCCAAAAACACACAAACAACAGCCACAGAGTCGCATCAGCGCAGCGAGCCAAGTGGAAAACGGGCAGGAGCCACATCCAGTTGACATTGCGCTGAAATGCAGTTAATGGGAATTCGCTTGGCCGTCGTCTCTGAAGATAACGATGGCTAATAGGTGGTGCAGGAGCAGGGGGTATTACACACCTCAGGATAATAAGCTCAGGATCGAGTTGATAAGACAGAAAAAGTTGGTGGCAGAACACATTTAATCCAGGCCTAAGTCAATTGTTTACCAAATGGTTTACAAAGGACTAAAGCTAAGCATTTGGGGTTGTGGGAAAAACACCAGGAAAACTCCTTGAAAAGTAAGATTAAGGATGGGTCTCAGATGAATTGGATTACTAATTAAATCTAGATAAAGTCTCCATACCCTTTGGTTGTTATAAATTATATAGAGTACATACAGAAGTTATATTATTTGCAGTTTTTTTCTTGCAAACATCCGACACGTATTCCCAACATATTTTGTCCATAAACCGATCACAATTAAATGTCCTGTCAGCGCTCAGCTAACAAGTGAAATCACAAAGGAGAATATATATGCTCTGCATATAATCAGCTTAAAATATCAGCGAGCAAACAATATCAATCAAAATGAAATCAAATACTGCTTCCTGTTCCCTCCAAGCGTATCCTCCCGCGAATCCTTACCCGCAGTTATGTTCCCAGATTTAACTTGCTACGTGCAACGCCAATTTGATTGCTCACACGAGCTGTGTCTGTGTGTGCGGAGAAAGAATAATAAAGGCCCAGGTGATAGCAGGTGTGAGGGGGCGGGGGAGGGTTACCCTCCTCACTCACTCCCGCCGCCAGTCATTCACTCAGTCAGTCATTCAGTCAGTGCGCCAGGCCAAGCCAAGTCAAGCAGTCGAGCGCGAAATAAGCTTTGTCTGATGGACTGAGGTAAGTGAACGGAGGAGCAGAGCCACCGACTCCGCCGCCAGGTGGAGATGATGCCACCTGACATGCGGAGGAACAGCCAGCGGTAACAACACCAGCCAGCAATAACAGCCACAGATTGATGACTCCCAGATACAGGGCGAAAAATTGGCTTAAGAGCTTAAGTTAAATTAAGCGCAAAGGAGAGCAAGGAAATTAGAGATACTTTTGTTTTTTAGTATGCTTATTTACTGAATAAAATAATTATGGTACTTTCTTTTAATTTATAAATAGCTTAAAGTTTATGGAATATATAATTACTATTAATTATTACTATTACTATTATTATTACTATTACTATGATCTGTAAAGTTTTAATCCAAAATTACAGAACTAGCCTTTAACTTAAGAAATCTAACGTATTGCAATGCTACTTTTATTATCTGCTTAATTTATTAATATAAAATATATCGAATAATATTAGATCCTCCCATTAAAAAATCCAACATTTCCCCCAGTGTACACACAGGTAACGGTTATGTTGCTCTTTCTGCTCACAGGAGCTACATTTCTCAGCACTGTCGTATCGTGAAAATCCATTTCGGCTGTTAATGTGACATTTAGTCATTAAAATTTCAAGAGGCGCGACTCAGACAAAGCATAATATTGTTATTATTATTCGTTTGTGTTTGGCTAAAATGCCAGCGAGTTGACTGTGCGGGGTAACAGCTGCCAGCAGCTGTTGTAAGACAACTGCGAAGCCACCCTCCCACCACTTTCCCTTCCGTACTTCATGGAGTCAAAAAACCGGGGCGTATGCGTAATGTGCTCACTGCTGATGCTGCTGCTGTTGCTGCTTCATTTAAATTAAATTTGCCCTGGGTCATGCGAGTTCTGTTTCGTATGCCAAATTGTATACAGAGAAAGAAAATCAAGGGCAATAAATTATGGATTTTGGTTGTGGAATTTATATCAACAGTTGTATTTAAAATGTAATGTTTAAAATAGGCAAATATATGAATTTGTCTCAAAATAAAGCATATTTAATAGTTACTATTACTAATTAAGCACATTAAACATTATTTTTATTATAAGCATTAAGCACAATCCTTTAGTTAAGCAACTAATATGTGATTCTAGTAATATCTTACATAAAATTGTATTACTTTGTTTTTTCGAAATACTTTCCTTCATACCTTAAGCTGCAATTACTCTGTAATTAACCCAAGTTTATATTCTTGCAGTGTGAAGTGTGTTTAGAGAGAATAAAGGTGGCTAAGGGGAATGAAAAAGAAGGGGGGAGGGGCAGGAGGGGGAGGGTAAGTTAACTGAAGTACAGAATCAAGAGCAGAGCAAATTGGCAAATAAAATTTTTACCCAGCACCAAGGAAATATAAAAAGTTGACTCGAGTTAGAGGAAGTTTCGCTGAAGGAAAGCGAGCGAAAAAAAGACATCAAATTTCGTGTGTGTAATTAAATTTACTTGTTGCTGGAAAAACCAAGCTCCACCTCCTCCTCCTCCTCCCCTCCTGCCGCCACTCTCCACCTCAGCCGTCAGCCATCAAACTAAAGCAATCGGAAGAAGACCGAGAAGGAGAAGTGACACTAATTAAATGCCCATGGAGGAGCGGATGTTTATTTGCTCAGCAGGGGAAGCCACCCAAGCAGCAGCATGAGTACGAGAATATTGCCATTTGAGTTGCCTTTAAATGATGGAAAATATCTGCAGCCATCCCTCCTCCCACTTAGCCCAGCAGTATGCAAATTCTGGCCAGAAACTTTCAAAGCCGAGGAAGTGTCACATGGTTTGGCCTCTGACGTTTCTACACACAATTAAGTTGATTTGTTGCCTGTTGCGGTCAAAGCTAACGAAGGCGACTCCGGCTCTCGCAGGCTCCACTTAATGGAAGGATGCGTCTATAGGAAATGCATTTTGAGGCCCCCGGTCTAGTGTGTGTGTGCGATTGCAAATTCCAATGAGTGTGTGCGTGTGGGAGAATGTATGGGGTAGTTGCGCCTGCAAGCCCAATAACATTTCTTGATGGATGACCGCCGTGTGGTACTTCGAAATGGGTATGGAAGAAAGGCTTTCAAATAGGCGATATCTGAAGAAAAACAAGAAAAGAAACTAATAAATAAAAATAAAAACTTTATATTAAAATCGTTAACTATGACTATAAAAACTATAAAACTATAATTACTATTTATATGCTGAGTATGTTGAAAGCGAATAAGGTTATGGCCATTTTCTTATTATTTTCCTATGCATATTTCGATCTTTACTAGGGCAGCTTGATATAGTCGTTCAATTTTTATAAATAATAAAAAAAAAAGAAATGAAAATTCTAAATTCGTAAAAAATAGTCATATCTTCGAGAAGATATAAATACATATGTGTTAAATACGAAGAAGCTATACTTTGATTACTTTTAATCTTTGCATCATTTATTCCTTTGCATCATTTATTCCCAGCAATCGTAATAAAAATTAATGTAACATATATTTACGCTTGACAATATAGTTAAATTTCCATTTATCAGTAAAAAAAACTGTTTAAGAAATCCTGATATCGGAAATAGAAAGCTAAATACGTGTATCTCATAAGCCTTTCAACAACTCCTTCTGCCCAAGCTCACTTCGCATAAAGAAGAAAGAACTCTGGGCCAACAGCCATTAGATTTCGAGCCATTAAACGTGTTTATATATTTGCAATCACATCAACACAAAGCAAAGCAAGCGCGACAAAAACTTATGGCAATCATATAATAAAAGAAAAATAACCAGAAGAGAAAAGCAGCTGGGGAAAAAAAAGAAGGAAAATGCAGAAATGGCAAACTTTTTCGCCAGCCATGTGTCTCAACTTCATTCGAGAGCTCCTTTTCCACGACGTACGTGTCTGCAGTGGCAAAACAAACAATAAAAAAAGTGCACAGAGATGCTCCTGGCTTTTGGGGGGTAGGGGAAGGAGCCAAAGAAGGACAACTTTAAAGTGCAGCAAATTGCATTTGAAATTCGTAGTAATATTTTCCCATCCTTAGCTCAAAAAAACAAGCAGCGAAAACAATTTGAAGATACGCATTGAGCATTGAGCAGAGGGCACACGAAAAAGAGAGCAGTGAAGACGATTTTGTGGAAAACAATGAAATGGAAACTTAACTCATGAAATATTCAAAGTGAGATTTGCCGTTACTTTCGTTCTGCTGTGGTTAAATTTTCAAACAAGACAACAGGACTCGAAAAATGCCACTACACAGACACCGACGAGAGTGAGGTGCTTCTTTTAGTTTCTGAAATATTTTAAAATACATTCAAGTTGTTATTTTATACTTGTTTGCTATTTCTTTTAAGTCTGCAAAGATGCAATACCAGTAAGCATTGCTGCTTAAAAAATCTACAACTAATTTAAAACTAGATTAAAACTGACTGTAAACTTTGCTATTTTCTAATTATTTTTATATCTAACTCACATATTTATACACATTTTATTCTTGATAACCATTTTAATACCTTAAAAATAAAGAAATATAATTACAGTTTATACCTAAAATCAATGGAAATTGTTATAGATAATACCTATGGGTTTTACTAATATTCTTATGTAAATAACCTCATAAAAGGGTATTCAAAACACCCTCAGAGCTTGGTTGAACCACAAAAGCAACCAGGACGATGAGAAGCAAATTGTTTGCTTAATGCGAAGCTGTTGCTCGTTTAAGTTTTTCCTTGTTTAGTTGGGTTAAGGCCTGTAAGGGATAGTTCAGGACGACGAAGGTGGCGGAAGGAGGAAGGAGAAAGGAGGAATGGGAACTGGGGGGAAATTGAAATGAAACTTCTGATAAATTGTACCTGGCAGAAAGCAATGAAAGCTAAATTTGTTGATTGTGTGAAATGCTGAAGTCATATGAAAAGTTTACTCGTGTATTTTGGGGCTTTTCATTTGGATTTCCCCAAAAGTTTTTGAGGTGTTTTTAGGGGTTTTATATTTACATGCAAATATAGTAAAAATTGTAGAGAACAATAATATTCTTTAAGTGATTGGTTTTCTGTATTTTGTTAATTACTTTGCATATGCTCTTTACTTTAAAGAAAACTAATAAAGGATGGAAAATACTCTATTTATCTGTAAGCTGCAGGATGGCTTCCCATATCCCTTATTTAGTATCCTCATTCACATATATAAAACCATAACTATAAACTTCCCCTTGGGTTACATTACAATGAATTATTACTTAACTCAATTGAATTCCCTTTCTAGTTCCATCTGGGGGGGGGGGATTAATCAATTAATAGAATTTGATTCAAGTCCGCTTTTTATCACCTGGCTGTAACTGCAAAACCCCTCCATCAAATCAGCTATTCTGGAGCAATTAAAAGGACATGAAACCGTACACAAAGTACACGACCAGCATTCTTCTACTAATCCTGGCTATTTGAGCTTTGATTGAATACCGCCAAGGACAATGACAATTCCGCTGATGATGATGAAGCTACGACTGATGCTTGATGGCGATGGCATAACAATAAACATCAAGGAAAGAGTGTAAAAACAAGCGTTTTCATTCCAAACTCAACTACTACAGAGGGAGAAAACAGGGGGTTACAACATGGTAAGAGGAAAATTTGTATAAGAATATTTTTGAAGCATTTTAAATCTTTTTTTTACCCTGTTAACATTATGCCGCCATGTTCATATATTTCATAACTAATAATTAGCTTAAATAGTTACTAAATCAACCCCTTTTTTGCCCTGTGCCCACTCACACACACCCGCAGAGACTAAGTATTTTATGGCCGACACTAAAGTCCAAGCATCAAACCGAAACTTTGTCACAAACACAAACACACACAGAGAGAGAGAGGGGCTGCAGCTGGGGAAAGCAGAAAGGGAAAGCGAACGCAATTACGAGAACGAGACGACAGCGCGCAATGGAAATGGAAAATCGGCCAAAGAAAAGCCGAAATTATACACCACTGAGCGCTGTCGTCTGTCTGTGGCGATGACGGCTCCCGCAAGGCTATTAAAACTTATGCGTAGCTCATATAACACTTTTAATGCCAATCAAAGTCTCAGCTCAAACCCCAAATAGGCTACATGCAGCAGAGGGAGAAAAACGAGAAAATATAGCGAAAAGATTCCAGAGCAAATAGCATCTGAAACTTTCACCTTTTGTTTCCCAAAAAAAAAAAAAGGAAAGAAAACACTTCTACTTATAAATATAGAAGGCAACAAAAGCAACTACAACAGGACGCAAGGCAAGGCAAGTCGGAAAGTCAAACAAAAGTTCATTGAAAATGAGGAAAACAAAAAACCCCAAAAAAAAAAGTAAATAAAAATAAATATAAAGAAAAATAAAGAAAAAACTGTGAGAAAGAATCAAGTGTAATAGAAAGTAAAAGAAAAGCAATAAAGCCAAGGAAACGGCGCAAAGCGAAAAGAAATTGTCACAAATACAAATAGGAAATTGACGCGGAAAAACAATAAGAAGAAGAAACAATATGAAGAAAAAATATATGAGGGAAGGAGGGTAAGTTTTCCTGCGCCCCCCAAAAAAACCGAGAAGAAAAGAATTCCCAAGAATCTCAGCCCAAGGGGGGCGTGGCACATCATGTTTACCAGTTTTTATGCTCACTACTTGTAAAGTTAAAGGGTATATAGAGTTGGTGTGAAGGGATTAACTACATATTTCAAGGAAAAGTGTGACTTTTTTTGAAGGAAACTAATTTTAAATTAAGACAGAATCATATTTTAAAACAAAATAATAGTCAAGTAGCATTTAATAGCCTGCAAACATTATTTTTATTTAAAGAAAACAAAGTAGCAGGCATCCCATAGTCGAGGCTCTCGCTCCTCCTTCATGTTTTTTTATTTTTGGGCTTTGCTCGTGTAACGAATTTAATCTTTTACGTTAACGCGTGCTGCAGGGAAATAGGCGGCCTTAGATGGGTGGGGGGCGAGCCTTTTCGGGGTGGGGTGGTGCGTAGAAAATCTGTTAGACGGAACCCATTGTTGGGTTTTATTTATAGACCTCAAATGGCCTCAGCCCGAGGATGTGGCATTTGTTTGTAATGACATGTATGATGGGGCGGGGCATGGGGGGCTTGGTGTGTGTGTGTGTGTGTGTGTGTGTGGATGCGAGGGATGCCTAAGTAAACAAAAGAGTTGTACTATACGTAACCCGAGAAATGAGGTGGGTCTCCATAAAAGACCTGATAAAAGCGGCTTAAAAAAGCTTTTAACGCAGCCAAATAAAAGAAAGCCAAGAGATGAGAAATGGCAAGGCTTTCAATAGGGTTAAGGCGGAAGGGTAAGTAGGATCGGGTTAAGGGTTAAGTCAGTCCTTAGCCGTTAAGTTAATGAAATTTGTAATGTATATAGATTGATGCTTTCCTAATTGCAGTGTAAATTATGCGAAAAAATGAGTGGCTCATGTAGATAAAAAGTTGGGAATGGTAAAATGATTGTAAAATCATTAAGGCTATTTAAATTACTTAATTGTAATTTTTTTAAATCAATATGTGAATGTGTATTCTTTTATATATTTATTATATTATCTACAGTAAATGTTTGTATTTTATACATAGATTTATAAAGATTCCTTAGTCTAACATTGAAAATAAATGCTCACATTTATTTATTTTATATTATTTTGTATTAAAGACAAATTTAATACAAAATATATGATAAGCCCCTAACTCTTACATCTCCTCTAAGAGCTGATAAGCTATTCTCCTGCTTGTTATTTTTTCTCGCTAAGCGTTTCTTAGGTATTTCACTTTTTATTGAAACAATCCTTGGCACTTTCTTGTTATTCGAAGAGAAACAATGCTTGATTTCGCCTGCGGGAATTCCCAGTTCCAATTAAATCCCGAAATTCCCCTGAAAATTATTTCACAAACCTCAAACAAACCTCTTCCCCTTCTCTCTCTGTGGAAGGAGCACTCCTTGTACTTCACCTTGACCCCGAGAGAGTGTCTTGGCATTTGAAGTGTTACTTTTTATTGTATTCCAGAGAGGTGGCAAGTGTCGCATGGGCGGGGTAATGCGAGACACAATGTCAAGTGGCCAGAGGGGAGAAAAAAAAGCTCCTCAAAAAGGAGCAAACAAAAAAGGAGAAAAAAAAATATCGGAGAAACAAGGATATCAGCTAAAAGGAGACATTACAAGCGTGTGGCACTGGACAAACATTAAGCACGGACACGCCCCATACACGACACGAAAGGGGAAGGCGTCGAAGGACCCTTGAAAAAAGGGACCACGGGAAATTAATAATAACGCTGCAGAAGGTGGCTCACAAGTATGCAAAATCGCCGGGGCAAACGCCGTACAGGCGGAATGCATATTGATAAATTCCAGCACAAAGGAGTGAAAGGGAAGCCCCAGATACTCGTACAATGCAAAGTATGGCTCTGCTTGGAGCCACAGTGATGCTTTATAGTGAGGCAATAATTTAAATTTTAAAATAAAAATACAAATAATTACCTTAGGAAGGGTTTTGGTTCCTTAAAAGGTTTGATTTCACTTTTAAGTGCAGCTAAGAACTATAAAATGCATAACATACTATTAATAATATTTATTATATGCCAATATCATCTTCCATCTCCTAAGATTTTGTAAGATTTAATATTTTCTCAGCTGCTATAATACCGAAAAAATGCCAAATTCCCATTCCTACCCAGATCAATATGCAATGTCCCAATGCGAAACGTGAATATGAATGCGAATGCCAATCCGAGTCGCAGGCAGACTGCAGCAGGTATGCAGCTCGAAATGCATAGAACCGAGGCGCTGGCTCCGACATCCGACATCCGACAGAGACCCTCCCGTCCGACCCTCAGAATCAGGCCCAATCTCACGCTGTCCCCCGCCATGGACGGGATGGACGGGGGATCTGGATGCGTCTGCCTGCCTGCATATTGATTGAATGCAACTGTCATATGTACATGCCACTGCCATAAACAAGCCGAGGCTGCAGCTGCAGCTCTCCAACTCGAACTCGACCTGAAACTGGTACTGGAGCGGCGGCTGAAAAGATGCGGGGGATCCTTGGGCATCCTTAGGCATCCTTTTTGATGCAAAAATGCCAAGTCGATGCGAGAGCATGGCGGTTAAAACCGGAAAATTTCCTCTATTCATACCCCTTACCCAGCCGCAGGGCAGATAAAGGAGGTTTGCTTTATTGGAGGTATTTCGATATTTAATATTAATTTCTAGGAGTTGATTCTATTTATAATTCTTACTCAATTATTTAAAGGAGAGTTACATACCCCACTTACTATAAATTTTAGTCCTTTATATTATTTTAATTATTTCAATCTGATAAAAATAATTAAACAAGATCTTAAAAGATTTATAAGAAACTTCCTAAAGCAATAAAATAATAAGTTAATAAAAGCAGACACAACTTATAATTGTGCATGCTTGTAATAGGTGTAAATATTATTATATAATAGATATATATTTTAATTTATTGATAATTTATTAGTATAATTATTAATATGAATAAGCAAAGCTAGTTTATTTAGCATTCCCTTTAGTACCTTGCTAGCCAGCATTGCTTTGTGCCCGGGATATGCACATAGTGCTCGGATTCGTATACATATATACAAACATGTGTATATAGATAGCTATACCGATGATGTGAATGCATCCATATGTCTGGATATTTGTTAGTACGATTGTGAAATATGGCATAGTCAAAATGCTTAGCGTTGCGTGGCGAGGTCGGACAAGAAGGCAAAGCGCGAACGGTATTTTCAGCTGCCGATAAGACTCTGGCACTCTGCTTTTCAGAGTGAGTGTGTGTGTGAGGCAGAGCACTGAAAAAAATGGATTATATATTTGTAAACTAATATTTAATAAAGAATGCTCGAAGCTTAAAGAAAAAGTCAGAATATAATGTTAAGTACTTATAATTAATTAATTATTAATGTGCTAGTATAAAGTTAAGATTAAAAAGCTTAAAAAAAACTAAAATTAAAATAAGGAATCTTAAGTATACAAAAATCGAATATAATAAATAAGGAAATGGAATTTGGAAATAAACATTTGTAATTAGTTCTTAAAGCCAATATCTTACCCCCTTAAACTTCATCAAAGTCTCGTATTGATTCAAGTTAAGATATTCTTCCTTCACTGTACTCATACACATTGCTGTACCTTGGTATGTGTGTCAAACAATGTAGCTGCAGATGAACTATAACTATCCGGCGGTAGGGGGTTAAGGAAGGCTGGGACAGCAAGTCAAAGCTCAAACGCTTTTTGCAAATTATTTGCAAACAGTTGAACTTTCGACGTTGATTTTTGCATGGCAAACTGTTATTGTTGTTTGTCTGGTAATTGGTGCACAGGCAGGGCAGGTCAGGAGTGGTGGGATGAGGGGAACTCTGGGGGTTATGTATGGATTGAGGTTGCACTTGGCAATATGTCAGCAGCTTATCGCTTCATTACGCTGACTTGACAAGGCGCCTGAGTCCTCCGACTTAATGAGAACGTTGCACACAGAGAGGGCATTGTCTATCTAGCCCGCCTCCCTTCCCGCTCTAACTTTTACATGCATGAATATACATACATACCTCCAGCCGACATATTTTTCCTTGCAAAATTGAATACGAAAGGCGCCTGGAAATCTTTATGTCCTTTGTGGCAATGTTTCATAGAGCGCAGACAGATAAATCAGAAGGACGAGGGGTAGACTAGATCCTTGTCTGAGTAGTTCGTCATATTAATTTTTGATAAAAGCGAGAAGCTTGGCAGCTGGAGGGAACGGAGTATGTCTGCAATCCGATGTAAGTGCTGCGACAAACGGTGGCAAAGGATTTGACAGGATTGACAGACGGAAAACGGATGGCAAAAGCCGAAGTGAAGGCTGTCGGAAATTATGAAGTTTCTGCTGCTGCTGCTGCAGTGGGTCCACCATCAGGGGAATCACATCAAAAGGTGTCATCAAAAGGTATCCCATAAGCCGCGGAATGTAATTATTTTAAAGCTGGTCTTTGCTTTGAGGTAATTCTCCTTCGATTGGCCGGGTAAAGCCCTCAGAGAGTTACGCATTTTATTGCAACACAATGTATGTATTTTTGTACATAATTTCCCTTTCTTTCCTTTTCCCACTTCAAATAGCAATTAAGTAAAAACTCCTTCTCACCTTAAATCTGATGGTTAAAAATACGTCAATTAATCAATTTAATAGCTCAACTCCAAGTGGGTTTCCATTCCGTTCCATCATCATGAGCCAAAATCAAACTTTTCAGACATTTCCCCCCACCCGCTCACGCCGCGCTTTGCGGGCCAACTTTTTTAACCATTTCCTTTTCAATTAATTTTTATTAAAAACCAAAAACCTTTTTTTTTGCTTTGTTGTTGCCCCGCGCTGCCGGGTATTCTTTTCACCTATCCGGCGGAGAGGAAATCAATAGCAGACTTTGTTAACTGAACCGTGTAATAAAATTTTTGTCCGTTATACCAACCATAACAACAAAAACAGGAGCAGACACCAAAGGATTTGCTGGGGAATGCTGGAAAAGAAAAGAACAACAAAAAAACTGTAGCACAAATTGGCATATTAATTTTTTTTTCTTCCCCTTAAACTTTATTTAAAAGTTTTTCTTTCTTGGACGCTTTGCTTTAATAAAGTTCATTAGAAGCCGGGGCAAGCCGATGCTTTGTTTTAATTATGCAGGCGACAGGAGACAGGAGACAAGGCAGGAAGAGGGGTGCGGAGGGGCGGCTGGAGCCAGTTTTAAGTTTTCCGAAATTAAATTAATTACGCGGCAAGCAATTAAGAGAACTGTCCGCAGCACAGACGCCGGCCGAAGAGAGCGAGGGCATAGAGAAAGAGATGCGACGGCCAGATAACTTTATAAGACGCAGATAATAGTGCTGGGAGCTGAAAGGACATAAAGGATGGCGATCCCCGAGCATGGGTTAATGAGTCCGCCACTCTGGATTCATTAGGTGAAAAAACTTGCCAACGCAAGGTCCACGAAATTAGCAGATATTAAAGGAATTTCAAAAGAAAATGATCTGAGAGAGAGATTTCAAAAGAAATGGGATAAGGAATAATTGTTAAAATAAATACTTGTTTTCTAAATTAAATTCCTTTCTTTATTTATGGGCAATATGCCTTGCTTATGAAGAAATCAGAAAAATAAGAAACTATATTAATAGCTCGCCAAAAAATACATAGATATATAATGCTCTCTCCCAGCTTTTCCATTAACCAAATCATCCAGAGTGCCCCAAAAATACATGCGATATGCGCATGTAGTGAAACGTTAAAATTAATCCCACAATTACTGGCATGATCCATTAAAGCCCCCGCGTTATCCCTGCCCACTTCGGAGGTTCCTGGAAAGCGCATTTCGCCCCGGTGTTTGCTGATTTTTAATTCATCAACAAGTTGGGAATAGAGAGGAGGGGGGCGGAGCTCGTGTGCTCACAACTCGTGATTCAAGCAGGCCGATACATCTTCGTCACAAAGGTGCCTCCACAACAGGGGGGGAATCCCAGCTCGGGGCTGCATTGAAGGATATACCAACAGAGGGTAGATTCGTGCCCTCGGCCTTTTGTGAATGGCCCACGGTAAATGAACAGCGCGAAGACAAAGCGTCGGGACCAAACAAAAGCAAACTAAAGCGGCAGGGCGAGATGGGGAAGAAGAGCCCTAAGAGCAAGGCGGAGTCGAGAGAGAGAGCCCGGCCAGGACTATGGCACGTCTGTCAGTGCAACAATTCGACGAAGGACATGTCAATTTTCATTACAAACAAAAAGCTAAAAGGCTCCCAGGGCCCTCCCACCCGTGCCGGGGCAAAAGTTCCTTGCCATGATTAAGGTGCCTTAAAAAGGATATACCTCCAAACACCTCCTCATCCCTCTCCCATCCTGGCCTGCCCTTCGTGGCACCCAAAAGTGGTCCATAAGTCATTCCCACAAATCGGAAAATCTCTCTTTCTCTCTCCCTCTCTCTGCTGCTGCTGTTGCGGCGGCATTAGTCCATAGCTTTGGATGTGGACGTGAATGTGAATGTGAATGGGAATGTGACGTGGGTAGTACTGGCTTCACGCCTCAATGCCTGCCCAGAAATGGACGACAGATGGCGCTGCCTGGCGCCCATGGCGTATGCGTGATATTTGCATAGCCTTTATGGTCGCCAGATTGGTGATTAATTGGGGGATGTCGGCAGTAAATTAGCGAATGAACTGGAAACTAGGCGATTCTTGGTGAATAGTTAAAGAGGCCTCCCCAGCTGGTAAACTTAAAAGGGGATTTATTTATGCACTATTTATAAATTTATTGCAATTTACATGTAAAGGCAAAGGGTTTTAATATTTTAATTGAAATCAAGCCAGTATTGTGATAAGTTTATTCTATGAAATATAGAGTTTTCTATTTATTTTTGAGACCAAAAACTAAACTAATTTAAACAGCATCATATTTAAATTAAAATAAAGGGAACCACAGGCAAGTATCCCCCTTAAAGCCAAAAAGTCAGCAGCTACAAAATGTACTTTTTCCACGACCCACTGACTCGGCAACCTGCACCGTAAAATTAGTCAGCAAATGTTGGATAAGGGAAAAACGGACTACATTGAAGCTCCGCTTGTCGTCCAGTTTGGAAAACAAAAACCGAGCTGCTGACATGCCACGCCCGGGATCCGCAGATCCAGAGACTCTCTCGCTCACCTACGTAGATACGTACGCCCCACTGTTTAACCAACTTGGGAACCGAACTTTTGCCAGCTACTCAAAGTCAACAACAACTGCAGTGCAGGGCAGGGCAGGGCTGGACCCTCCAGACAGCCAAGGAGTTGTGAGTTGAGTTGCGAGGAAGGAAGGGTTTCGAGTGCTGCTACTGTGTGGTTGGAGGTCGCTGCCATGTCACATGGATTGTCAACAAAATGCAACAAATTGGCAAAAAACTTTTTTCGAACGACCAGCAAAATGAGAACCCCAAGCAAATACGAGGACAACCCCTAGCGGAGGGGCAAAAAAGTGACCAACTGCCGAAAGCTACAAATTCTCGCAGAGTCGAAAAACAAAACACAAAAATAAAATACAAAATTCTACAAAAAAGAGGCCAACAAATATGCAAGCGCTTGGGATTTTATGCAATGCAACAGAAAATAAACAAAATCAGGCACAAAAACAAAAAAAAGAAAGTATATATTCATTCCGGGAAAAAGCCCTTGCTCTAACCGGGCAAACAAATTTTATTCCAGTTTTTTTTCGTTGTTTATCTAATAGCTAGGTAAAAATGCAAACAAGGTTGGCTGGCGGTGCTGCTTCTCTCGATAAAATACAGTGAATATAAGGGAAATATCTCAGTGGTATTTATTGAGCATTTTATTTAATATAATTTACAATTTTTCTCATAGAACATAGTTTCATTTTTATCTAGATAATTTAATAACTTCGCTAGAACTGTATCTGTCATAATTGAACGAAGATATATTTGTAAATATGGTTATTAGACTATTAATCACATTGATATATTATTCTTCCAAATAAAATTCTCCATTTTATAAGTGCTTAAGTAATTACTATTTAAAATCAGTTAATTTGTTTCAGTTTATGAAGTTCCCTTTAAAGTGAAAATAATCTGCGATTTCCCAACTCGTCTTCCCAATACGTTTCCCCCTAAAGTGCTCCAGTTATCGTATTGAATTTATTTCCATATTCCACTGCAGCTATTTGTATGGGAACGAGGGCGCAGATTTATTTGTTTATTGATTTCGGGTTGCAGGTATCGCTTTGGCGGGGGCGGCTGCCGCTCTGGGCGGTTATCGATGGATCTGGCCGATAGGTAAACTAGCGCACTGTAAGGATAACCAAACTGTCGTCGATGGTGCACAAAAAAAAACAGAAACAAAAACAAAACAAAACTGCTATGACGGGTCTTAAAGCGGCACATGGAAATTGGTCACATCATATATATACACACGAATATATCTCCACGATACTGGGTGGTTCTAAAAGCGGGTTGGAAAAAACTAAAATAAATTCCCAACACATGTTGCCCAATTGAAATGCGTAGGAAAAATAAGTAAATGGAAATATACAAACATTTCAAGGATGGAATGTGAAGAATGTTTTTGAAAGTTACTTAAAATATATTTTGACTAAGTTTGATTACAAATTAAATTCCGAAAATATATTAACTATAAATATTAATAATACAAACACACAACAAATATGTAAAATATTTTCAATGTGTCAGTTTTAAAAATTTTGTTTGTTGTTTTAAAGATTTCTTTAATACAAATTTGTGGATGTTCTTTTAGCCATTTCCTTGTTAAAATTGGCAAAGATATAAGATGTTTGCCGGCTCGAGGTCAGGATGTTGAAGAAAATAAATAAAACAATAAATTGATTTATTT
>JAEIIU010049554.1:0-57357 GCA_018874675.1 Drosophila baimaii | reverse complement strand
AAATTATCTGCAAGGGTATATAAACTTCGGCTCCGCCCGAAGTTAGCTTTTCTTACTTGTTTTAAATAATTTGGACTTATTCAAGTGCATAAACAATTGAGGATGCGACTTCTTCTAAAGAATTTATTAACTGGAATTTGTAAGAAAATTTACGGAATTAAATATCTATTCTCATTAAACCACTTTAAGTATTATTAAAATTTGTAACCATTCATTTATTAAAATTTCACAGCGTTATGTAGCTTCAGACGAATTGATATTGTATTATTATTATCTTAATTAGAGATTTTTACCAGAGAATACCCGCTGTCTAGGGCTTACAAAAACAAAACTTACATGCTAATTCAAAAGTCTATCTATCGCCTTTTGTTACTAATATATACCACATCCTGCGATCAAAGTCCTAATCTAATTAAAAAGCTGCTGGAATATAGTAATATTTTTAAATAAAAGTAATAAAAAAAATTTATGAAAATATCGCTAATGATTTGTGCCTAAAAATATTCTCCTAGAAGTTAGTTACGTTTTTGAATAATAAATAAGGAATTAGTTGTATTCCCTAATATAATAATAATGAATAAGATTTAATAATAATCTTAATTTAAATGAAGCCCAATAAATTAAGTAATCAAGAAAAAATCACCCAAGAGCCTTTGTAAACTCAATAAATACGTATATCTCTTTGATTTTCCTCCCAGCCCGATAGCATTGCCTTGTCGATTGGTACTTTTACATTCGGAAAAACATGCATACTTCCTGCAATTTTTCCTGCAGTTTTTCTCGCATTTTCGCCACCCTGCCGTTTTAGGGCAATAAAAATGCATTTTATGTTTGCACAAGCTTGCAAATTGGCCACACATCAAAAACAGAAGGCGAAATCCTTTCAAGATTCGAGTGCCCGCCTCTTGAGCTCGCCTCATTTGCCCTCACTTCCAAATGCCCCAAACGGTGAATATAATTATTACTTTAATTATGCTAATTTAATAGGCCGCCCACGGGCCCTGAGGAGGGAGGCAGGAGGCGTGGCCAGGCAGCTGGCCAAAATACACGGCACATAATTAAGCGTTTTGCTTTGGCGAATGGATTTTCCTTCTTTTCATTTTTACGATTTGCCTACGTAAAGTGACAACGTGACGCGATCGTTGGTGGGGGGGCGGAGGGGAGGAAATTGCAGTTCTCCTCTGGCTTTTGGTTATTTTTAATGAGTGTGTGTTTGGTGTGTGTGTGTTGTTGCCTCCTTGTTGCAGTCGGTTTTTGTTGTTTTTCCGCTTCTTGTGCCGCTGCATTTTTATGCGTTCGTCATCCGTTTGTCATAAAAAAAAGAGAAATAGCAATTGCAGCCACAACTACAGAAACAACATTTAATTTATAATTTAATATCTAATCAGTTTTTTTTTTTCTCCTTTTCACAGCTATTTGTGCATTAAAAGCTGTCGCAATGCCTTTGACCAGAGACACGGGCATTTAATGGATTTCTCTAATTTGCTGAAGATGCCACTCAATATTAATAAAAATCCTGAAGTCAAGTTAATGAGGTAAATAAATAAAATCCAACGACACAGAAAATGTAAGGTTTGGTTATTTAAAAGGCGGAGGAGAAAATAAATATTAGGGTTGCAGAGTCAATACATTTATAATAAAATAAATGCCGTCGGCATTTTCTTAACAGCATAAACTTTAACATTACTAAACAGCCTTTTTGTTAATTAAACTTAATAGCCACCTGATTTGAAATTATCAGCACCATTTAGATATATTTACAATGTAAATTGACCATAATATATATAAGTTAATATGTGAACTTTATGATCGTTTACTATAATAAATTTAATAGATATTTTGATAAGACTAAGCTTAACTTTGTAAACTGGGGGTTATATTACACATGTTTGAGATCTATTAAACCAAGGAGGCATAAGTTGATGACTGCTTGAAGTAAATATAAGTGTTTGATTTTTTAATAGCCTTAAATTTTAGATTAATAACTAATGACAAAAAATATAAAAAGACTCGTAGATGAAAGACTGATCGCCCTGCAATTGCCTGGGTTCCCAGACCCTGTGCAAACTAGACCCTCTATCAAGTCAAGTACAACTCATTAAGCCAAGATATGCACCCGCTGAATGTCATTCCAGAGTTTGGACACTAGATTTATGTTTGTGTGTGCCTTTGAGCCCGGTTAATTCTCGCTAAATAATTGCCCGCGATAACGAGGCGTGGAGAACGAGTTGAGTTGAGTCGAGTTGGGAGCAGGCCTCCGCCTCTGCCCTAGCAACGACAATGGGGAGCTAACACAAAGAGACTAAATTCTGTATTAATTTGCAATTAATGCAGCTAATTATATTTAATTAAATGAGCGGGCCAAGCTAACAATGCACCGCCTGGATGCAGTGCTGGGATCGGAGGGTTCAGCTGGGGGAGAGAGAAATCGAGGGACGAGGGTTTCCAAGTGGAACTTGGGCACTGGGAAAAATGTATATCGCACAGGTTGGTCCGGCTTTGGAATGAAACTGATTATTACAATTGTTGTTACGCCTGCCGCGCTGCTGCTGCTGCGGCGGCTGCTGCGGCAGCGGCGGCTGTTGTTAGTGCGAATTGTGCGCTGCTGCTGCTTATTGTATCTCATAGATACGATTTAATGTGTTTTTTTTTCGCAAAATGACACTGAGCCACCGCGAGTCAATTGTAATACGTTTTAGTCGCTTTTCGTGGGGTGGCATCATTCGCAAGGCTTAGCGCACATTAAACTATTTATATTTATGTGTAGAGTTTCATTCTGATTTCGTTTTAGAGATCGGCTGATGAGCCTCATTGTTGCAAATTGCCACTGTCCACTGCCGCCGCCGTGCCGCGCCGTATTATTAGTTTGTTTATGGCTATTTATTATATTTGGTTTTATTATTAGAACGTCGCAACTATTTTTGAGTAGCTCGCGCAGCGCACAGCGCGCCGCTCGCCGCTCATGCACATGCCCATGCTCATTGCGATTCCCATGCTGGCCGGGCCGTAATGGTGATGTTGATAAAATTAACGTTAATTAAAGTTATTAACCGCCTGCAGCGAAATCGCATCAATTTATTGGTTTTATGCATATTACCGTGTCAAGGTTGGGATTTACATAAAAACTGCATTTGGATGTTTTTTTTTTCACGAAAATTGCCAGAGTGAAGTGCGTGTGAAGCTCGAAAAGGTTTGATTTTTGTGATTTGCTGACAGAACGCTTCAAGCAAGTCGGTTGTCATTTAAAAAAACTCATTACAAAATAAAATTCAATGGCTTTTGATAAGAATTGAAGAGATTTACACTTGACTAGTTGTGGTTTCCGGTTTATTCTTAAATTTGCAACAATTTGTAGGTTTGTTCTTAATACAAACACAATATTAATCAGTTATTAACTTCGATCTATTATCTATGTCAATCAAAATTAACTTATATATTGTGATCTAATTAATTGGAATAATTAGTAAAAATATGTATTTATCCAATTTTTGTAACAATAAAAACGTATGACTTAAAGAAGATCCACAAAATATTGAAAATAATGTTTAATTTTGATAAAGATAGTACAGGATCATTTCTTATAGGGGATATTACTATTTATTATAGACTTGAAACCTTCTTAAAACTTTTATTTAGAATACCTTTCCCATAACGATTTGCTACCAGGAATTTATGATTGATTTATGTTCTAATGTTTATATTTATGATTCTGATATCAAACTAGTTTTCTGATTAATTTGAATAGAAAATATAAACGCTAGATAATATTAATGATAAGTACTGCTAATTGTCATACTATTACCGGTTTAAACTAATTAAAGGAGATTTTAGTTTTATAAACACAATAAATATTTGTTGTATTACAATTTATTATAAACTTATGAGTAATCTTTTGTAATATTTAATATATATACTAAGCGTTATTTACCGTTTTTCAGTAGTATTTTCAGGAGCCTGTAGTAAATATGACGTTTTTTCCTTTGTTTGTTGATTTAATCAAAGTGAATCCTAGTTTTTGAACACTTTCTTATTATTTTTTGAAATATTTTGTATAGTATTACTTATGCTTATCACAAACTAACACTTAAGTCAAAGTATATTCACGATTTTAAGGAGTATTTTGGGAGTATTTAGGGAATATTCAAAATCCCTCGCGCACTCAAAATTTTCGCGCGAAATTACGATTTTCAAAAACTGCGATTGTTCGAAAACTTTAGCCGCCTTGTCACTGCTGTGACTTTTGTTTGTTGCACTGTTTGCGCTGTGTTTGTGTTGGTTTGTTTGTTTGTTTCTCGCTGCACGCGCCGCTTGAGATTCCGATTCCGATTGCAACTGCGATTCGGTGTGAGATACTGTAGTTCTTGGCTCAGTTTCGGTGTCGGATTGTCGGATTCGGTTGGGGATTCCGGATTCCGGCAGCAGTTCGTACGTTCAGGCGCAGCGTCGAAAACTGAATGAACGTGCGGCGCACGAGCGGCGCTTTGGACCCCCAGCAGTCATCAGCATAAGTAGCAATAACACACACACTCACACAAGCCGACGGCCGAAGCGGGCCCGAGTGCGAAAAAACGAAGGCAACGCCAGCCGAAGCCCCGGCTGCAGCTCAGCAGGAGCAAGCGAGAGAGAGAGAGAGAGCGCGCCAGAGGCTCTCCTTTGCTCTCATTCCCTCTGTCTCTCACACTCCACCGCACTAATATCCCCACCATTTCCCACACCAGCCCCCCACCATATCACGGCGGCAGCGACTGCGCGCCGACTGCGCAGGAGCAGCAAGCAGTATATGCAATTTGCTTGGCGCTGTTAAAATAAAAATAATGACGTCATTAAGCTCACAAATGAGCGGCGCTGCTGCCTGCAGTCGAAGCCAGCGGCTGCGTCGACGCTGGCAGAGCTTATAACTGTTGTTCTGAGGCAGGAGAAGTTGCACACTTGACGAAAGGGGAGCACTTAACGACACACACACACACACAGAGAGCCAAGGAAAGAGAGAGACGTAGAGAGAGAGAGAGCATGGCCGAGTGCACTGGCATGGCGGAGGGAGCAGAGCAAGGCTGTGTGGGTGTGAGTGCTTATTGTGAGCGCAAATTTGAGCATTTATTACAGCTGCATTTTGTTGCTATTCGAGTTGTTGTTGTTTTTTTTGTTGCTAAGCGGGCAAATGTAAAGACAATTTGTTTTTAGTTGAATATGTAAAATGCATTTAAATGTACATACATATGTACATACAGTATGTATTTACTTTTAGTTTGCAGTGGTTTATTTTAAATAGTTTATTAACTGAATAAAATATTTTTAATAAATTTGATAACTTCTGTCAATTTGTAAAGTGCAATATAAAACTTCTGATTTATTGCCACATTTATTTACACTATTGAGTACATTATTAGGTTAACTCAAAGTCTGTAGGCTGTCGTGTTGCGAAGCGTGCCCTAGAAATTCACAAGTCGTTATTCATCTTGGAAAATTCCTACGCAAAAACGAGCTCCAATTTTTGTGGATTACAATTTCCGCTAAGAAGCAATACAATTTAAAATTAATATACAAACAGAGCTAATTTAATTTAAATTTATTTAAGAAATAGTTTATTTTTAAGATTTCCAGTAATTTACTTTCACACATAATTAAAATAAATGAATAAGATGATACTTTAGCAACTTGGTCTTGAACTTTTAACTTTTTAAACCTATTGTAGCTTCATTTGCTTATTTCAAACATTTTTTTAATACATAAAATATATAATTATAAATATTATTTATCTGTTTAATTATCCCAACATCTTTAACCCCCGGTTAGTTATAAGGTTCTGCAAAATTAGACTACATTAAATGAATCTAACCACTTTGAAGACCCCAGCCGAATCTGGACCCCTTTCTGCCCATCCCCCCCCCCATGTTTATGCATTTTGCAACTATTGCCGGGATAATTAATAATTCAAGCGTCGGTCCGCAGAGCCAAAAGCTCTACCCTTCCGTCAGCTCATCGGTCAGAAAACCTCACTCGAAACTCGAAATTCGTAACTCTAAACTCAGAGTGTGACGTGTGGGGGGGGTCCAGTGAACACCCCCAGAACCCGCAGAACCCCCTCCACGCCGTCCCTGTGGCATCCGTTCGAACCGCTTCCAGAAAACCGAAAAGTGCCAATAAATATGGAAACGTTTTGCCTTGTTCTGCCCACTCTGCCTCCCACTCCTCCACCCACAAGCACCTCTGCTTCCCCTTCCACGCGTTTGCCCCACCGTCTTCTGCCTCTTCCCCTCGGCTTTGTTGTACACTGAGAGAGATAAATGTACATATCCATTGGATTATACAGATAATATAATATATCATTTACAGATATCACTTGAAATACAATTCTTCTTAAGAGTTTCAACTAAACATACTTATAGGTATAATATTCTGATTTTATTTAAGTAAGATCTTAATACTTAGATCAATATTATACTAAAAATGCATTGTAATGAATAAAAAAAAAATAGATTTCTTTTTATTATGGGAAAATATAACTACAGAATAAATTACACCCTGGATGAGGCGGTCCACCCAAAAATATTAGGGTTTCTCCTAAAAGTATGCTACACAATAGTGTTACTAAGCATATACCATGTTTACCACTTTAATTTTTTAAGCATATTGTTACATCTGTATAAAATTGCCTAAATATGCAATAAAAAGTTCTAACTTGACCAGATAATATAATTTTTTTTCCTTAAAAACTTCTTGTTTGATACTAAACAATATTTACCAATTTTTCCTGCGTGTATCCTTGCTCCTTGGCTACCTTTGCACTAATTCACATTTGATGTTTTGTTGTCTGCGCTTGTTGCTGTTGCTGCTTGCATTTTTCTGGTCAATGAGGTTACAGTCAAGTCACTAGACAAGCCCCCGCTGCCACTGCGCCGCCCCTGGTTTCAATGGGGGGGGGGGGGACAGAAGATGCAGCAGCAGCAGCAGCAGCGGCATCAGCAGCAGCAGCGACTCGTGCGGTCTTCAACCGGTCGCTGTCGGTCAGTCGATGCTGCCAAACAGGCTGCCTTTGCCACAACCTCTGCCACAGCCTCTGCCTCTGCCCCCGTTACTGTTGCCTCTTGCTGTTGCGGGCAGTCTAGCCGGCCAACCAGCCAGCCAGCCAGCAAAGCCACCCACCCGCCTCAACTGGCAGCAGCAGCAGCAGCTATCGGAGGTGTCGATGACGTCGTCTGGCCGCCCCCTTGAAATCTCCACCCCCGCCACGCCCCTGGAGTGCCCCGAAAGTCCAGTGAAGTATCTCGCTTCGGCTTCATCTCTCCCTCAGAGAACCGAAACTGACTGCAACTGCCTACGCCATTTGATGATTTTGCTGTTTGCCTCACTTAATGCGACTCGCAAGGGTATGCACTTAGGCCTATTCGGTTTGTGATTAACCGGATTCCTTGGAGGAAGGATGGGAGGAAGGGGAGAGGACTGGAGGAGAGTGTGTGTGCCACGGATCGGTGGTTATTAAGAGTGAAACAATCATATTTGACTAAATATAAGACAAAGATCTTCTACATCACTGATCTAGCTCAACTGGAGCAAGGAAATAATTTACAGATCATTAGATAGGCAATTATAACTAGGGCTAGGGGAAAATATAGTCTTAAAACAAAATCTATACATTCTGTGATGTTATTTAAACAGTTCGTAATATTAAAGTTTTAATAGATTTAAAAAATATTTAAAACCTAGCTAAGCCGCAAGACTTTCTATGCGCCATAGTACATTCATCCCAATATGATTATTATTCATTCTGGCCTCAAGTTCTCTGCGGTTATCCAGGTTAACTACATATATTCTTCTATGAACATTTATTAAATAAATAACCTCATTTATTATGAAGCAAGTTCCTGATTTTCTCTTGAAACCCTCTGTAGAGTATCCCTAGTTCGCACATCTTGGGGATTCACTTTTGGATATCGTTCATTCTAGTGGTTGCTGATTTTGTTTTTAGCCAATTTTGGTCAATATTTAAGTGCCGGTCGGGGCACTCTTCACTGCTCGGCTGTCCTCCCGTGTCCACGTCTAGTGCACATCACCTCATCAACTTAATTTTCGGAATTTTCATGTAGTTCTCTATCTCCCTCTCTCTCTGCCTCTCTTCCTGTCTTTGTCTTTTATGTCTAATTTTGTGCTGCATTTTACCGGCAGCTATAAAAGCATATTACCGTTAAATGTTGCACTGTCGAGTTGTCGTCTAATTTACGTTACCCGGCAGCCGACGGGGCCAAAATGGGTGGTGGAAAAGCTGGGAAATGGGCGGTGGGCGGCGGCAGCGGCAGGGATGGACTTGGATGCGGATGCAGTGTGGGGCCACTGCCCACTTTCCATCTTGGCTTGATTGTCATTGCAGCTCGGCTCGGCCTCGGCCGGCAAACTGATTAAATTCAGCACGCGCCCTGCGGGCATCCTTGCCAACTTCTTCCACGGCAAGACCAGATGTGTGTGGGTGAGGGGTTGTGGGGGATGCCAAGGGGTTAGATGTGCACTCAAAAATAAAAAATATATTTTTTAACATTTGTATTAACTTTTTTGATCGATATATGATTGATTCCAAGTGAAGAAGTTATAGAAGTTATATCATCCCTAAAGGGTTAGGCTAAGCTTAAATAGCTAAGTAATTAAATGTATAGTGTCCTAGGTGTATAAATTAATTATTTATAATTTGTGTAATATTAATATGTATTATGAAATATATTTTATAAATATTTTAAGCTTATTTTAGCCTCAGCTTAGACCTCCATGCAGCTTATTAATTTCCTTTTTAAAGAGTTCAGCCAACGATTCTTACACATTTCCTTTTTTTTAAATGTAAGAAGGATTTACTCTTTTAATTAATAAATATAATTATTTTTTTCTGTGTATAAAAGGGGTGCCATGGGGATTTTCGGGGGGTGGCAGCTCCAAGTCATCAGCTTAGACGGGGGCCAGAAACTAGACGCTCTACATAAATTTGAAATTAACGTTTCTAGAACATTGTCCGTCTTTCTTGCCGTCTCTTTCGGTGTAAATGCACCCGTCTCTCTCACTCATTGTCTCTCCCTCTCTGTCTCTCTCTCTGGTGGCTTACATGCTTTCTGTAATTATCATTTGCCAGTCCGTTTGCCTTGGAACACACACGCCGGCCCAGGCGTCTTGGCTTGATCTTAACTTGGCTTTCGGGCGTACTCTTACCAACCTCTTGCCTCCCCCGTGAAGCCCCTGGAACGCTTGTAATTAAATGCAAATCTCTTGTCCCCCTGCGTCTGCGTCTAATATATAGCCATAGTGCCACGGGGCAAACTGTGGCCACATTTTCAGCAGCGTTCCGAAACTTGTCAGCACTGCCGCCCCGCCTGCAGGGGGTGCAGGGTCCACGACTAAAAAAAATAATAAAAAAAAAATATAGTGCAATAGCCGAGAACGTGTATAAACCAAACAACATTAAAATTATCGCCTGGACAGCCCATAAAGAGCATAAAGGTGTTGGATCGCCCACGTCACCAGATGGGGCGATACTCTGCCTTCGTAATACCCTTTGGGATAATTGAATATGAAATTTATTCAATTAATAACTAAGTGAATGTATTAAAATTTAAGCTTAAGATCGGCATAAATTCCTGGAAAATCAGGGGTCCTTATACTACAGTGTAAAATACTTAGGAAAATTATTTAAGGTTTTTTCAATATATTTATAAACCAGCTAAGTTTATACATCACTTAAAGCTTCGAATAATTGAAGAAATACCTCAAATAAGTTAATGATGGTCTCAGCTTATTGCTACTCCCATTAATTTCTCACACATTTAAATACCTAAATATGGTAAATTATTCCTTCGATTTATAAAACAAAAAAGAGGGGAACCAAAACCAAAAGAGAAAGACACAGAGGGGAGAGTAATTAAGAGCGTGCAAACTTTTTAGCTTTGGACGGTGGACGGTGGTTCTCGTTGAAATGGCTGCTAATTACAAAAGACATCCTGGCCAGCATCATTTGAGATATTTTTCCATTAACCGGCGACGGCGTCGTCGTTGGCCATGGCCGTGGGGGGAATGGGGTTAAGGGGGCCTGGCCGGCCCAAAGGGGAGCGGCAGTGCATACAAAACATATTAAAATTAACCTGATTACTCCGCAGGCGCTGCCAGCTCTCAGATTGTGGGATTGGAGTCGTGTGTGTGCGAGTGTGTGTACCTGGACTTGGAGGAGTTTTGAAAGCCTGGCACAAACTAATTTCAAATAACATAATTCATTCGCTTAGCCATCGGGGAGCGAGGAGCGAGGAGCGAGGAACTTGGACTTGGCCAAGACTCCAGGACCGGTTTCTGCGGGAGCGCACCAAATTAGTTGAAGTTTAATCACAAGGCACTGAGAGCAGAGAGCGGAGCGGAAACAGGAGAGAAAATATGGTATATACTTTAATGATACCCTTAACTATTTGTTGTTAGTTTAATTTATTAAAATTAAACATAAAGAAAATGTTTTGAATGCCTTATAAACAATGATAATAAAGGGGAATTGGCTAACAATAATAATACATTTTTGTATACACTCTAAAATATTAAGAAAGTAATATTTTATCACCTGGAAATGATATAATTTTTTTTCCGTGAACCCTTAACACAAACCATGAACTGTCATAACAAAGTTAGAGCGAGATGGGTAGGCATCCGCTGAGAAAGAGACAGAAGCAGAATGCGGAAGGTGCTAACTGACAAATGAAAGACTTCAGACTCCAAAGCTAATTGTTATTGTACTCCAAGCCCACTTCTTCCTTGGCCGATATTACCCCATCTCCTGACAACATTCCTCACCAAACTTGTCCACAAAACTATGCACAGTCTGCAATAATTTCGCGCCCATAAAAATTTAATATTATTGAATTTTTATCATTGCTCTTTGTGGTTTTTTTTTTG
This sequence comes from Drosophila baimaii, assembly GCA_018874675.1. Taxonomy (NCBI): domain Eukaryota; kingdom Metazoa; phylum Arthropoda; class Insecta; order Diptera; family Drosophilidae; genus Drosophila; species Drosophila baimaii. Next base: position 46,452 of record JAEIIU010049554.1, on the reverse strand, counting down.
TTTTTTTCTTTATTGGTATAGTCCCAGAAACAATAATGAAAAGCATACGAGCAAGACGAGAAACTGTAACAGAAACTACATCCAAGCAGCGCCCAAAGGCAACACGGAAGCCTGACGAGGAGAGACAGTGGGATGAAATCGAATTAAATGCCTAAGATAATAAGAAAACAAAACAAAAAATTTAGAATAATATATATTACATAATAATATTATATAAACAGGGGTTATCATTTTATTTCTAGGACATATTCTTTAGCGGAGTCAACCGACTTTAAAGTTTGCTTATGCGCCATAGTGCATTCATCTCATATTATAATTTATGCATTCCTGCTTGATGCATTCTCTTATCGCCGCAATAATTCCTGAAGACAGTGCACAGATAATAATAATAATACCTCTTAATTGTACAATTCATTAGCTAATATATGTAAACTGGTCAAAAATAAAGTAAAACTATTTAAAAATTCTTAAATATAAAATGACCTAAAAAACCCTAATTTTCCCCACTGTGCCCAGAAATGCCAGTCACCGTTTGTGCCTCAAGTGGCGTACTTAATGCCATTCGAATTATGCGCATGCGTCCCCTTTGTGGCAGAAGCTCTCGATCTTCGAGAGCCATAGCCTGGACAGCCCCGGATCGGTTGGCTTCGATTTGTTGCCTCATTCGAGAAGAGGAGGAGGCATAGAGGAGCAGTCTGCCCTTGCCACCGCCCATTCTACCCCCGCCCATCGGGACGTGGTAATTTTGTAATATCGTAAAGTATTTTTTAATTGAACGCACCACCTTCCGAGCTTCGTAGAGACTCTTGGACCAGTGGCTCCTTCCTCTCCTTTGGCTTTGTCAACTCTGGACCCTAGACGGTGGTGGTGGTGGCCACATTTTGAGGCAGTGGCAACCCTGGACCGAGACAGCCCACTTTTATGACTCACTTCCTTTTTGGGTGATTTATGCGAACGCTCGCGTCCGCGAGGAATCCTTCTCTGGGCGGCATTAAAATTAGCTCTAATTATGAGAGTGGATCGGAACGCAGCCAATTAAAAGTGCATTTCCAGCCGGCATAAATCAATAAAAGATTTATGTGACTCTCTACGTATAATTTTAATGATTAGTCGGACGAATTTAGAGTTTTTTGCATAACCTTTGGCCAGCTTGGGTTCGCCTTTTGTATTCCTTGGGCGAAGCGGCTCTCTGGCCATTCATTCGGCATTCATTCATGGGCGAGTCGGATCGGCTCAGCTCACTCGGATCTCAGCTCTGGGATCTCGTGGATGTCGGATCTCGGATCTCGGATCTCGCGGAGCTCTCGAAGGTAACCTGTTCCTGGCCCAGACTCACGACTTTATAATTAGGCAGCCTCGCTGCTCGCTGCTCGCTGCTCGATGCTCTTCTGCTCGGGTGGTTAATGCATTCATAATAATATTTCTTTTTGCTGTTAAATTTATGTTTTCTGCCTTGTAGCCTTTCGCTGAAGTTCGCCTGCTGCCTCCTGCTGCCGTCACATCCTCTTCTTTTTTTTTATTTATTTTTGCCAGTTTTAATTTTCTCGCTTCCACTTCCCTGGCCGCCTCCTTTGGCGAAATCGTTTTGCATTCTTAAACATAATTGCATGTGGGCGTGGTCACATATGAAATTTCTTTGATTAAAGTCGATTAAAATCGCGGCCTGTTTTGCCTGCTGCTGTTGTTGTTGTTGTTGCTGCTATACTGGCTGCTGTTCATGTTGGTCAAGTTAGTTGCCCAAGTTGGCCAAGTAGATGAGATGAGAGGCGGAGAGACTGCGATGAGCCTGGGTTTTATGGGTTCAAGGATTAAGGCGGAAAAGGCAGCCCAAAAAGGTTTTAGAAAATGGCATATCTGGGGGTTTAAATGAGTAAAAATAAGATGGAGTCACAACAAAATATTAATATGGGATTATTTAAAGTTAGTAGTTAAAATATAATAAGCCATAAACTATGATTTTGGGGAAATGAGCTTAAAAAGTAGGTATAATCAAGCATTAAGTGTCATTATTATTTATTAAATGGTACATTCAACAAAGAAACTATATTGTTTTATTTTATTTATCAAATTTCACCTATAAACTATATAATGTATAAGCCTGATAGGTTAATTAATTTTCTTTATGAATATATATAATTAATTTAAACACTTTGCTGGCGTTCTTTTACCTTTAAGTGTTCCCTTTTTAACCCGATAACGAGCTAAATAAGCAATTTTAAACAAGAAACTTTAACATTAAAAAACAAGCTATTCTTGGCTTTCCAATCAACCGATCGCCTGGCTGCTTCTCTATATATTTTTAGTCATTTATAAAAGTCTCGTTTAATAAGTCTTCCACTTCTATAATTGATCTAACCAGCCTGCTAAGTACGCGTACATGCTGATCATTGGCAGATTCACAAGGCAAAGGAGTCTACATGCTAGCTGCAGATCCTCTGAGTATACACAGGAAATATTTCTGCCAAGTAAAACCAAAACATTAAATTTATTTACTAGTTAAATAAGCCAAAAAAAATATTCTAAAGAATTTATATAAATATTTGTTTTAAGAGAAAATGTTATAACTAGTATATATATTTGATGAGTTATTATTTCACCTCTTTTTAGGCTGTGTAGTCCCAGTCTCCCAGCAGTAACACCACCAGCATCATCATCATCAGCGACTGCGTGGCCAGTTGGCCACTCCCAGCCTTGCCCCCTTGGATGCTCCAATCCGCAATCCTCAATCCCTCCTGCGACGGTGGACATGCCGCTTCTAATCTGCACTCGAGTGAATTGCAAATTACGTGTCTTAAATTGAAGTTTTACGAGTTGCTACTCTAAATGTTTGCACCAAAGTGCTCGCCTGGATGTGTGTTTGCTCAGGCTGGCGAAGCTTCTCGTTCTGGGCCGCATTCGAGGCTGATGATGAGGCCGAAAGCTGGCCGAGAGCTGGCCCAGAGCTGGTGCTGGTGCTGCGTGTTTAGGCGCGAGTGTTGTATTTCATGTTGCCTCGCCAGTTGTTTGGCCGGCCGTTCGTTCGTTCGGTCCTCCACTTGGGATGGTTGTTTATGCGATGCAGGATATGATAATAATTACACCTTCAACGTTTGCTGCTCTCTCTGCCATCTCCATCTGGCCAGGAAGTCGTCTTCGGCTCCTGGCCCCCTCTTCATCCTTTGGATCGATCCCTCTCTCTCTCTGGGGTTGGCGATTAAAAATTGATCTCATTATAATTATTTTTTATAATTTATGAAGCCTTAAAACTGTGTCTGCTGCAACATGGCCACAAAGTAGTCATTATAAATGCCATAAATTTCGGTCCCCTCTAGGCTGTGGTTGCCCCTCCGCATAATGATTGAAGAGTTTCGGAGGATCCGCGGCTGAGGCTCGCTGCCAATCCCTATTTGCTGGCAAATTACGAGTGAGTATGAGTGAGTGTGTGAGCGAATGAGCGAGATTTTAATGGTCTCTGTCTATATAGAGGTATTCAGAGGACTCCTACACATGTCCCTGCACTGACTCTCTCTCTGCTCCCGCTCCCGTATCTTCCCGGAACCCACATATCTCAGATAGAATTCAGGCAAACATTATGCATATTACACGGACCCGAAGAACACGCACAGCGACATTCGTAGATAAAGCTAGGAAGCTAGGGGGAGCACTGGGAAAAGTCGAAGAAAAATAATATATATAGTGAGCAGGGTATCTATTGGGGTATCTACAGATGTGTAGTTACTTCAGGGATGCTACTAGGAATTTTTAGGAATTTTTTATAATTACAAAAAGTAGACTTAGGCTTACAAAACTTCAATCTACTAAGGAAGCCAGGGCATCTAGAGCTAAGTAATAATTTAAGATACATTGTTATAAATAATATTTCAAAATAACCTACATTTTCTTTCTCTGTGCCGCCAGAGACACCCGCACACCCACAAAACTCTCCTGCTCATTTTGCATTTTAGTTTGTAATTTAGTTTCATTTATTGCGATTTTACATTGACGCCTGACACGCAAATTCGTGTAATCCTTTTGGCCAAGGAGGCAAGTCCAGGGGGGAGACGACTTCGTATCGAGTGGCTGGCTGGCTGGCTGTCTTAGCCATGGCCCGAACCACCGCCACATCGAGCCATCGCCAATGCGCCACACAAAGTCCAATTAAATTATGAGGGTCCACACGCCAAGACAACGACGACAGCGACGACCACAGCCAGTCTCTGATTCTGGTTCCCCGCGGTCCCAAAACCTTCTCCAACCCAAGTTTAGTGATTTACACTGACAAAAATAAGTAGGGAAATTAACAGGACATTGATTTAGTAAGGAAGAAAGTCGTATTCTAGCATGGGATATGTGTATCCCATTTATATTTATAAATATTTATTTAGTTGTTTTATTATGTTATTTTAAAATGTATATGTATTTTTATATCATTATAGTATATGTTATCATATGATTTATATTATTTTGAGAAAATTCTGTTATTTATTTTTCGGAAAGAGTGCCAAATACAGTGACCATGGCGCGCAGAATGTTTTTGGCAAACCAGGATGTCTGAAACGCGTAATCACCTTCGGGCACTGGCAGAACCGTTGTGACTTGATTATTTATATATCCAATGGACAATTTTTCCACAAGTAGATCGTGCTATTAGGAAATATAGTATATTAGATCATAGCCTAGAGTTAACAGCATTAGCTTACATCGTAGGGACATGTGTGATTCATATTGGAGTAAGTCTTAAACAAACCAAATAAATATGCGAAAACTGGGTAGGCTTTTGGATGTTTCAGGAATCTGCAGCCATCCACAGTAATGTTGTAGAGAAAGGGTTTATAGCCATTTAAACGCCGCAACACAGCTATACCTATCTAAAATGGGGAGGCATTACTTTAGATTTAATTAGAATTTAATATATTACTCACCTTTATATCAGAAATGGGAACTTTATATAGATTAACCTTCAGTGACATGTACTTGTAGCTGCGATTCACCGACTTCAAGTAGCAATACTCAAAGCTGCTGAATTCCGAATCCATGGATGTGCAATTTATGTTTGTTAACTCAAATTTAGCAGACACCTGTGTAATATCAGTTATAAAGTATAATATATGTTACATAAAATAGCTTACTGTTTTTAGTAGGTAGAGTATAATAATTAATTTAACCAGAAAATCTGGTTGGCAGTTCATATTGCCAAATGGAAACTCAACTGAGTTGGAGGCATTTCAGTTAGCATATTATATATGTATCGTCAACCGACCAATTAAATAGCGATTATTATTAATCGAGGAAGCCACCCGATGGGCCCTAGATAAGAATGTTATTTTGGGTTTTTATTGTTTTAAAACTATTAGTTGACCGAATGAATTGAAGAACTCTAATGAGCGTGAAATATAGTAATAGCATTCAGGGTTCTGGCAAATAAACAAAATAGGTCGCGAAAAACATGAAGACAAAATAATAATAATATGGTGTATTTATTGTATATATTTTTACATACGATATTTATATTTATATTTATATATTTATATATATATATTTATTTAAAATTCAATTATTACTATGTTGTGTAATTTTCTTACTTACTTCTCGCTTTTATAGAAAACTGTTTTGATTCAGTTCATTATAATATTATACATACTTTTTTATCATTGCTTATTTTCTCTGCGTGTAGCACTCACTGGAATCGCAGCTATTTCAAGAACTGCTTATGCCTCACTTCAGGCTGCTCGATGTTGGCCTGCCTCATTTCCAGAGCCTCCTTTTTGGCCACTTCCAGTGCCATTTGGCTCTTGCATTGGCACTGGCATTGGCAATGCGGTGTAAGAGTAATTAAAATCCCTTGATTAATATGTAAATTTAATGAGATTACGAATTCAGCGAACAAGATTAGGAATGCATGGGTCTCTCTCTCTCTGTGCTTGAGACGGGGTCTCCCTCCCTCCGTCCCCTTCTTTTCGGGTTTCTGTCACTGTCTGATCGGTCCCCCTCTGGCTCGCTCACTAGTCTACGTCTCTGTCCCCGTGGCACTGCCGGCACTGAGGTTGCTTTGTAATTTGCACTTTCTTAACCCTTGCAAGCAACACTTTTTGGAAAAGGTTTTACTATGCTTGAGGTAATTAGCTTTGGATTAGGTAAATACCAAAAATGGATTTGTAAAAATATTTTATTTAAACAAAAATAAATAAATAAACTAACGAAAATGCATAAAAAGTCAGATACTTTACAGAGAATACAGTTTTCCATAATATAAACTCTTTTAAACCCTAAGAACTCCCGCTTAAAATCTTAAATTCTTAAGGCACTATTTTATTTGGATAAATATCGATTACTTAAAGATATTTTTTATGTATAATATATCGATTTCTGTATATATCGAAGTTATTTCAATTTTCAAGTCCGTTTATTTCAAAATCTATAATTTGTTTATAAATTCAAATCAAAATCTTACGGCATATAATTTCAATAAATTAATAACGTGGCAATATTTTAAATATTTTATCGATGTTACCGATAGATCGTCTATTTTTCGATTTTTTAAATATAAAAATCCAATTTACATATACAAATATCAGTAATTTTCAATTGAGAGCATTATTAATCAGTTTTTTAATCAAAGTATATGGCAGACAATTACAATTATCTATGCTGTGGTGATATTTTATTTATATTATAGTATTTTCCCCGATATTTCGCCTATTTATCGTTTTGGAATTATACACTTAAAACCCACATTTGATGTGCAACACATTTCCCCTTGATAATTGAGGCACTTTCCAGTGTTTATGGGGTTAAGCAGCGGACCCGAAACAAGCTCAAAGCCCGGCCAGGCCAATCTAGACATCGGCCAGGTCCTCAGACCCTCACATGTGTGTGTGTGTTTGTGTGAGTGTGTGTGAGTGGGTCTGCTAAGAGCTTGTTAACATTTCTGTGGAAAGCCGCAGCCGCAGCAGCAGCAGCAGCAGCAACTGGAGTCCAAGTGCAAGTCCAAATCGAAATGCTTTAAGCCACCCAAAAAGCAAATCGACATCGACATCAACGGAAAATTGGAAGCGCGAAATAAACTTGTACATAAATTGTGTGAAATGGATTTGCTTGTAGTTCAAAAGGTTTTGCGATTTGTTGTTGTTGTTGTTGCCGTTTGTCAGTAGTTGCTGGGTTAGTTCAGCTTAGGGGGGATTGGGTTGGGGTTGGTGTTTTGGGTTGGGGGCTCTCATTTGGTTAATCTGTCACCATCTGTGGCATGTTGCAGTTTTTGATCCTCATGTGATAAATTTTCATTAAATTCCAAGGGGAGTGCCGCCAGAGGAGAGTGGTTTGGTTGGTTTAGTAATGGGAGTTGAGGTTGAGAGGAAAATAAATAGTTGAGGGGGAACTTATATTGATTACTTAGTTGGGGTATATACCATAAGGTATATTATAAACATCTAAATTAGACATCGAGTTTTTTTTTTATGATTTAAATTATTTTCTTAATTCTTTCCCATTTATAATATTTATTTAATTATTTATATTAGTTAATTTTGGATGCAAAGATGACTCTGCTTAGCTCTGAACTTCGTTTAAGTATCCGTTGTGTGCTTCGGCATTTTCATCCCCCATTTGGCATCGTTGGTGCTTAGCAAACTCCGCGAGGTTTTTCATCAACTTTTTGCTCATTATCCGAAAAACGCGGGCGCCTTTTTTGACGCGCCAATTGGAGGTCCTTGGCAACTGCGTCTGCCATTGGCCTGGGCGAAACGGAGTCCTGCTGATTGGATGGCTGAGCTCTATAGGCGCCAAATCGGATCTAACTTGGCTTTCAGGGAACTGTACTTATGTCAAAAGGAACATCATTTCACTTAGTTTTATGACTGAGTTCGGGAAGGAATATTAGGGAAATATTTTTGTAATTTGTTTCGAAAACCTGCAAAATATTAGATTAAAGAATATAGAGGAAGACATTGAACTAGATTTATGCATTAATATAGCTTCTGAAAAGGCGTTTTAAGCATATATTTCTAGGGATATTTCATATAAAGCCTGGCACATAACCCACCATGATTTTGAATAGAAAGATGCCAGGCGAGAACGGCATCCCCATTTTGTGAAGGTCACCCTAAGGCGTTCCAAACAAGTCAGAGCCAAAAAAGGAAACAAGAGAAAGGGAAGGAAAGGCGAGTGTTGGGATGTGGAATCAGGAGACAGCAGCCAGGAGACAGGCGACAGGAGGTGCTGTCAGTTATGAGCTCAGTGACAAAATAGCAAGCCAAAGGCTTCAATGAATGAAAGTGAGTCCGAGTCGAGAGAGTCCGGAGTCCGGAGAGTGCAGACAGACAAGACTGAAGGACACGAGGGCGGCTGGATGGTCCTCTTTTTTGGGGGGGGGGCAGACAGGCGACAATAGTGTCCATGTCCGACTGCATGTCCCTTGTCCTCCTGCCACACCCGCTCTTGTCCGGAAAAAGTGCAGTGCAGCTTGCCACTGAAAATTGGAAGAGCCTGTTGCAATGTTGCACTGGCCATTGCCAGTGGAAGAGGAAGAGGGAGAGGCTTGCTAAACAGGAATCGCTGAAATATGCAAGACTTCTGCTCCCACAGTCAAGGTCGCTTAGCGCCCGGCTTAAAGCGAGTGGGAGAAATACCAATAAAAACGGAAACAAACTCGGCAAACGAAAAATAAAATGGGGAAGAATGAAAAAAAAAGAATCCTGTGAAAAGGTAGAAGAGAAAAGTGGAAGATATAGACGTTCGTTCAACTTTGACTGGCTTAGACATTGTCCCGCTGTGTGAGAAATGCCTTTTCAAGGACTGCCGCCCCCACACACAGACACACACACACATACACACACACGCTTGGGCAGGGGAAAAAACGTAGCATACTTTTTCGAGCGAGTAGCCTGAGTTTTTCCTGGCAACTGGTTTTTGGTCCTGCCACTTGGCTCTTCCTTCTTGCTTCGTGCCGCCTTTCAACCCCATCTCCGTGTTCTTTTTCTGGCACATTCTCATCCCCTCTCTCTCTCCCCCTCTCTCTCTCTGTCTCTCTGTGTCTCCCTGTCTGGGCACACACGCCCAGGATGCCTTGTGTCTGTGTAGAAACTTCAGCTGCGAAGTATGCAATATATTTTTGGCTCCGACTAGAGACGTTTGCGTCTGGCTTTGCCAATGGAAACCCCCTGGTTTTTTTTACCCCTCTCTCCCCAGGATGGAAGTCAAAATGTGTCAAGGTCGTGTCCGCCTGGCACTTCCCCCCCTCAGTTTTTAAGCACACACAAAAACCCGTTTTGGCTTTAAAACCTTTGCCGGCTGGACCAACTGTTGCTCGTCCCGAAAATGCATAAAATGTTGCGTGAATGCCACGCCTCCCTGGACCATTGCCAGAATGCGGCCGCCCCCGGTCCCTTTTTTTGGGGCTCCTCTCTGCCACTCTTCCTCGTTGTTAACACACAACAAATAACAGATTTTCAGGGTGCGTATGTGTGTGTGTGTGTGTGCGGCGTGTGTTTTGGTGTCTGTGTTTGATTGTGTGGCATACTTTTGGCGCCTTTTACGGCCTAACTATAAAATCGGCTGATCCCCCCCTTTCCCCCTCTTTCCTATAGCCATGGCCGCCACTTGTCGTTATGATGATTCATGTGGCCTGCCACAGGACCTCGCCATCGCCATCGCCATCGCGATTCACCCCATCCTTTTCCTGTTGCCTCCCAAAAACACACACAAAACACAGCTCGTTTCGAGTGTTTTGTTAAAAGCCGCTCAATTGGAATGCAATTTTCATTTGGCTGCATGCGAGCAGCCAGTGTGTGTGTGTGTGTGTGTGCGTGTGTGCTTGGCTGTTGGGGTCAACGCATTACGCATACGCCGGGTATGGCTGCCACATTAAAGTGAAAGGAATTAGCGGATAAATTGATACAAACAGCACGGGATTTGGATTCTTTGGAAGCTAATGTGACAAATTCTAGAGAGTGTTAGTCTCTTATAATCAGTGCCAGGAGCTGAGCTTTAAATTATAATAATATTAATTATTTTACAAGGATTCTAAGCTATTTGTATTCTTATAAAAGCATTCAGTAATAAAATGTACAAAAATTGAGTACTAAGTAAGGTGTATACTTGTTTTTTTTTAGAATTAAATACGATTTTAAAAGCCGCCAGAAAAATGGGAAACAAATTCCAAGGTTACACAAGACCTTATGAAGCTTACATGGACTTTTTAGTAAAGAAAATATGTACATATTATTAATGATAAATTAGAAAATTAATTACACTTCAAGAACTTATAAATTTGTATCTGAAATCTCTTTCCATCTTGTAATTAGAAATATGTACCTTTAAGCCAACTATTTTGTTAACTATTCTGTTAATATGAATTCTAGGAAGAACATGTCAAAGATTATTCACTAATTAAGGCAACATTAAGTCCTGTTATTTATTTGAACACTTAATTAAATATTTTATACTGCTAAAACTAATAATAAATATTTATAAAATGTATAATAAATATAATGGAATATATAATATAATAAAATGTGCTAAACCAAGTATTTGGTTAATCCTTTTTGTAATACCAATTCTAGGAAGACGGTTTAAAGGATTATTATTTTAATTAGTCTACTTTAAGTCCCTTAATCTATTTGTACACTTAACTTTATATTTTATATAGCTAAAAACTAATAATAAATATTTATAAAATGTCTAATAATGTCACATAAAAAGAAAGAAAAGCTTCTAATAATTTTTCCAGCCCACTTAAATCACATGTTCTGCCGCCCAAACCTAAACCCCTGTAGGTGAAGCCCTCACCACCTCCCCTTACATTTCGTTCATGCTGTGCTTAACCCCTTAAGCCCCACCTTAACCCACCCCCCCCGACACCGGCCGACAAGCAGTCATCAATGTTTATCAATAAAGTGGCAGGCTCGTTGGCTCAAAACGAATGCAGCAAGGCGGCAGGAAGCGGAGAAAAATGAAATAAACAGGCGGCATTCCTTAACAAAACATAAAAACAAAAACACACACACAGACAATGGAGGGACGCGAATACATTTGCATACACACACACACACACACACACGTACATATATCGGTGCGAAAATAAAGCCCGAAAAGTCAGCGGGCAAAAAAATTGTCAAAAATCAACTATAAGCATGTTTTTTGTGTTGTGTTGATTTCTTGCCGCTGCTGCTGCTGCTGTTGCTGCCACTGCTGCTGCTGCTGCTGCAGCGGCGCAGGCAGCGATGCCGCCTCTTTTGGTGGGCGGAGCCATGTGTGGGCATGCCTGCTCTTGTTGTTGTTTTCGCAGCGTTTTTTGCGTTTTTTTTTGGCGCTGCTGCTTCTGTCGCTGGTTTTTTACCGAGCCGCCGCCGCCATTGCGTAGTTTTTGCCGGCATTTGTTACATTTTCTTCTTTTTTAGCAATGGGCGTGTGTAGGCAGTCAGCAGGATTGGGTATATAGCGAGGGTAAAGGAAAGGATCTTCCCCTCTACCCTGGGAAAAGGACGAACTGCGAGCGAGTGAGACAGCTGTAGAGAGGAAAAGAGAGGCAGAGCGAGAGAGAGAGAGAGGGGGTCAAATGTAACATGCCAGTATAAATTAAAACAAAAACATTTAAAAACACAAGAAGTTGTGGGTGTTTTTTCGGGGAAATTATGCAGCGTGTTCATGAGTAAATATAAATAATATATTTTAAAATTCGATAACCGTTATCTGTTTGACCACCGACCATTACGCCCCCCGGGTTCTTGGGTTGTTACTTAAATACTAAAGTGGTTATATCTCTCAAATTCCTTAGGTCTTCGGGTGTTTCGTGCACAAATTTTAGAAGCTTTTCCCAATTTCTTAATAATTTGTACTACTGGAACACTTAATATTAATTAAAATAATTAAATAAGAAACATTTTATCTCTTTAATTAATGTTTTTAATCTGTTAGACTTGCTCCTATATTTGTTCATTACCTAAAATATATTTATTATTGATTCAAATGGTTTCATTCATTAGGGGTTTTTATATTTGTTTATTGCATAATATTATTATATATTATCTCTATATAATATTAATGAACTTCCCGAAATATTTCCTATTTTTAATATTCTATCCAAGATACTTAATAATTTAATCCATATATTTCCACCTTCATATCAACAACACCCTTAAAATCTATTTAAAATACAAAGGCCAACTTAAACTATATTTCCCCTCAATGCCTACCTCCTTAAACCCACTTCCCCTCACCGAGCCCGCCGACACTTCCTTGCACTTAAAACCCAAACGAAGCAATCCGCAGACTGAAAGGACCTTCGTGCATATTGCGGTCATCGCTTCACGGCTCTTTGCTTCGACGTTAATGATTTACCAAATTATGCAGCCGCAAATGTAAAATAAACGACTCTGGAGGCTTCTCGATGCTGGTCCCCCGGCATTCCGCAACCCCCTTTGGCTTCGTCGTAACCGGAGTCAGTCGCCAAATGTTTATTAATTGAAAACGTAAAATTGCATTTTTGGACTGTTATTGGCCGGCCAGCCGGACAGCCAGCCAGCCAGCCAGGCGGCCAGGCAGCCCGCGATGCTCTGTGGCAGTTGCCATGATTTCGATAATGCGGTTGCCGCTGGCCACAAAAACAGTTTGTCGCTGTCAGCGTATCCTTGTTGGCTGTGGGGGGCAGGAGGGCTGGACTGGCCACAGCCCTGCTCCGGCTGCTGCTGCTGCAACCGGGCTGATAATTGGCATCGGGTCAATTGCAGGCGGCAGTCAGGGGTAGGGGGGGTTAAATGCACAGCCAGGCCAATAAAATTAAATATGACTTTGTGTCATATTAAATGTTAAGCTCAACTTTCTTGCATTTATTTCTTATTTCAATTATGGCAATGGCAAATGTTTATTTGGACTGTATTTGTAGCACAGGATATGGTCTTTTTAGCTTGTATCGCTAGCCTTTTTTTCTATAAACATTGTGCTTTGATAACACATTTTTTTAATAAGTTCTGTAAAATGTTAAACACAAACTTTAACAGATGATCAAAGATAAACATGTATTATATGCATAAATAAAGCTTTTTTGTGATTATTTTCAGGGGTAGGGGAAATATATACACGATTTTATTATTCACAAGAGTTTCAAGCTATTTTATAATAATTAAAAGAGAAAAACAATAGTAATCAATTGAGAAGAAAGTAATTAACAAGAACAATGGTTAAGTATATTATAAATAAGAGTTATTTTCAACTTAAATAATAATTATAATTCTTACAAAATACTTTCTGTAGATAATATACATACTTAGGATAAAATATTCAATAAATAAATATTTTCCAAATATATAAAGACTTGTTTTCAATACTAAAATAGTGCGAACCGTAATATTTGTACATTCTGTTAGTTTAAGGAATTTTAGTTACTATATTTAAAGCTATTTAACAATATATATAATAACATAGAATATTTCATAAGCGTATAGATAATTTCCAGATGCATAGAGCTTCAAGTTCTGAATAAAAAGTGGAATAAAATCAAACTGTTTTCAGGTTTTATTTATTTAAGACTCTTTACTAATACTTTGCCTCCATATAAACCTATCTTACCTTATTTAAAAGGGCTTTTTTTATAGTCTCAGTTAACCAATTTTCTTTAAAAAAACAGTATATTCTAAGGTATTTTCACATAAAAACCAAATATTTTCATATGCAAAAGTGTTCTGTCACTCGGGTTGGTGCCCAAAAGATTGCCTTCGAGTTTTGTGTTCAATTTAGCCAAGAGAATGAAAAAGCAAAACTTTAATCAACATTTTCATTTGGTTTATTGCATAAAACATTTCTCTTAATTTGCAGTCACCCATACTCATGCGAAACCACTAAGTCCTGACACAAGACATTGCGTATACGTTAACCCCAACATCAATTCGCTTTCAATGCAGCAAATTTTCAAATTTTCAATTCATTTGCAAGGCACATCCACACATTGCATTTCGAGGAGATGGTCTGTGTGCAGCAGGCTCATAAATTTAGCATTATGTGCTTTAGATGCCTATCGCATATTCATATACAAATCATCTATATATCACTTGTATATGTTGTGGAAGCCCCCCCCTAAAATGTGTGTGTTGTGTGTATATATATCTGGCTGAATCTCTTGGCTTGTTTGCACTTAGCCAGCCCACACACAAGGACTAACAAAATTAAGAAAAATTAGTTGCATGTGCAACCTATGTACTGTCCTCGTCCTCGTGAGAGCCTGCCTTGTGTGTGTGTGTGTGTGTGTCTCAAAAATCATAAGCCACACATACACATACACCCCACACACAGGACGAACAACAACAAGGACACCTGGCCTGAGGCACTGGAGTAGACTTCAACATGATTTTCAACATTCTACGCAAGATTTTCAGGCCCCGAAGAATTTTTGGCAGGCGATGGGATTATGTCACATGCCTGGCCAGCAATTTTGGTTAGACAGGGACAACCATAGCCCGGGCCAGACCGAGATGCAGCTAGTGGCTTGGCCTGGCTTGGCTTGGCTTGGAACATTTTCCCTGGAAATTTTTGCATTACACCTATTCGTCGTGCTATTTTAATTTCGTTGCCCTCTGCCGCTTTTCGTATGCAAATAAGTCGAAATGAGAGGCTCCATATGTCCGAGTGTATCTCTCTGTGTGTGTGTGTGTGTGTGTGTGTACCTAATTGAGCTTAGACTGCCGGAATGCCACTTACACTCGTCTCACATAGATATATACATATATATATGTATATATATGTATATATATACATGTATATCCTGGCCAAGTAAAGTGCAGCAAAACTATTGTTGCAGTCACAAACTGCATGTGGAAATAGACAACGGGGAACGAGAACTTACTTACGCCGCTTAATTAGTAGGAAGCAGTACACTTAGCGAATTAAATGGCAGGACAATGTGTATTTTTATGGGATTATTTAAGAATGCAGAAAGAAATATGTTGAAAGCTTCAAAGCTAGGTTAGGGATACTGTTAAGACATTTTCTCTATAAATTTGAAAAATAATTCGGGTATCTAATCTAAAACTAAAATCTTCGAGTGATACTGATGAATCAGGTTGGCTATCTCCCAAACCAAAATGGCTTCTACTGTCCTTTAACAAGATTTCTGAGAGTTTTTATGAAATTACAGTCGAATTTTTAATATTTTTGAATTAGAAATATTTAAACACAAATATTTATGATATGATATTAACTAGACCTTAAAAATGGGTCAAGTTTCTAACTTAAAATTAAAATGTTGCAAGGGCTACTGATGATAAATCTGGTCTATCTCCCAAAACAATTTGGTCAGCTATTTTTAGACAATATCTTTAAAAGTCTTATGTATTAGAGTTTAGTTTTAAATATAATGTATTGAATATAATTAACCAAACCTAAAAAATCGTTGAGTTTCGATTTTAAAACTAAAATTCTGCAAAGGCTACTGATGAGAAAGGTTGTCTATCTACCAAAACAGCTTAGTTATGTTATTTTAAGCCTAGATCTTGGAGAGTTTTTGTGATTACGGACCAGTTTTAAATACAATTTATTAAATACAAACCCATACCCCTTAAATCCCTTACTTCTACTTCGAAAATATATATTTTTAAATTAATTTATATTTTTCTAAGTGCACCGACACCGACTACAACAAAACAAACTGACAGCTACAAATACAAGCGGGTTAAAGGCAAAGACGGGGGCGATGAGTGTGCTGTTGTGTGCTCACTTCCGCTGACAATTGTGTCCTCGTTGAGTTTGTCGTCCTCGTGTGCCGTCCCCTCTGCAGGGTCCGCCCCCCCTCCCTCTGTGGCCCATCGTCCTTTTGGCTGGGGCTAATGATGTCAAATTACTTGCGGGCATTTTTATGTCATAATTAAACTGACAACGAGAGGCAATCTCTTTTTTTTTGCCTATTTGAGTGAGCGGCGGCACTTGGCGCTGCAACTGGAACTGAAACTGGGGCCCAGCTAAAGTACGCTTTTTTTCTATTTTATTTAGATGCACAATTGTTGCAATTGCAGTTCCTCATCCACGCTCGGCTCCTTGTTAACATACTTAAATGCACACACACACACACACACAGTGGGCCAGGAGAGGAAGAGGAAGCTCGGGCATAAAAATAAACACACACACAAACACACTGGTGCACGTTTTGAGGGCCTGCAAGTATGCCATGAAGTTTTTTGTTATTGCCACTAATTACAAGCAGCCGCTGCTCCGCTGCTGTTATTGTTGTTGCCTCTGTTGTTGTTGTTGTCCTAGGGTTATCCTCCAGCCGTAGTCCACTTTGTTTGTCGAGGCTAATTTGTTTAAGGGAAGCGAGCTGACGGTCCTTGGGGCCACAGCGTAATGCTAACTATTTTTGGTGGCTTTATTAGGGGCACATTTGGCCCCATTAAATAAAAAAGAAGGAAGCCCTTCTTTATTCTAAATTATTCTTTAGATATTTATACTCCTAATAAAAGGAGAGATATATGGAATAAATATAATAATGGATTTATCATTATGCAGTTTATTATAAGAAGATTAAAGTTATTATATAATACATATTATTAAATATTGTGCATATTAAATTACTTAAGGTGACACAGTTCTTTAAACTCATGTATTTAGAATTTACATTATTTTTTATTTTCCCAAGCTTTATACTTTATTATTTAGCAACTTTATTAGTTTCGTTTTAATTAAGAAGTTAAGAATGTATCCCTCAATAAATATTATTTAGAAAATTATTTAAAAATTCTACACACTTTTAAAAGATAAACTTTGCTCTTAAAATAATATTTATTATAAAATATTAAATATATAAATAATAAATATTTAGAAAGTGTATTTTTTCAGGGCAAAGTGACTTTGATCTTTCCTATATTTATATAAAAAAAAGTGTTTAAGCTAAAGTTTTCATATCAAAGACCACATAAAATCCTTTCAGTCTAAAAGAAGTGTTATTTCTCTCTAAAATTCCTCTTAGAAGATCCTTAAAACCGGCAAAATAATAATAACAAAAATAACCAAAATTCAAATATAAATCTTTGAAAATAAAAACCCAGCCAAATCTTAAAATATGAAACGCAACCGCAATGGATTTTTGTGGTAAGCAACTCGCAAGGCGGAAGAGAGGGTGCAACTTCCACCTATATTTTTTTCGGCGACACAAGTTTGCCGACCCAAAAAGGACGCCGCCGCCAGCAGCAGCAGCAGCCGGGCTCTTTACTGCTCGTATCCTTGATCCATATGAGGCTTGCTCCGGCACTCACCGGAAATGCGTGGCCATTAAGGCCAAACCAGGCCCCTGCCCTGCCCCGCTCCCGTGCCGTTGCCATAGATGCTGAGTGGAAGCGTTCGAAGTGTTCAAACATCGTAATTCTCGCCCAGGTCGCATCGACAGCCGGGTGGCCGCCACTGACAATGGTTAAAAATTGTTTCAATGTTACCTGAACAGGAGGGCGCCATATCCATATATATACACATATATATATATATGTTTTTTGTGCACGCGGATATATATTTTATTGCTCTGGTAGTTGAAAGGAAATGAAAATTGTTTTATGCGGTTACGCCAAAAAGTATGCGATGCATTTTATTTCAGCTCTTTCCTTACTTTTTTTTCGCCGCTGCCCATCAGGCATCAGATCCTGGGCAACTGGGCCGCAAAAGTTTAAATAAATGTTTGATGGAATGCACAATTTGCCTGGCAACCCCGCATCTCTCGCTTAAATGTTAATCACCTCCCCGCGAAGCGAAGCCGAAACCGAAAAAGTTGCTGTCCCTTTTCGGACATTTTTCTGTGGAGTTTTTGCATTCATTTTTGCGGCAGGACAGTCGCCTTGCTGCAGCCTGCAGCTGCCGCCACATCCGCTGGCCAATGCCAATTCCTTCGTACAATTAAACTAATTTCCGTCGCTGGCAGGAGACAACTTATTTTGCATCGACAATAAGTTGTCCCCCAAAACTGTCCTCTGCCTGCACATGTCAATCGTTGGGGGCCATCGATTTCGATTTCGCGACGAGTTCGCCAGCTGCCACCATGCCACAGTGCCACCGTGCCCCCATGCCACTCTGCCCTGCCCTCCGCCTCCTGCTCATCAGTTTCTTATTTACAAAAGAAATCATGCAATTTGCATTTGTCTCTTTGCAAGCTGCTGATGCTGATGTTTTGCGCTGTTTTGCGCTGTTTTGCTCCTTGCCTGATTTTGTTTTATTTCGCCTTCGTTCCGCTTTGTTGAGACGTCAAGTACAGGGATGTGCAGGCATAGTGGGAACAGGCTGAAAATAAGCAGTGTGGATTTTTGAAAATTAGTAAAGTCAGCAAGTCGAAACTTGCGATTATTTATACGAGGTCTTGTCAGTTGCTTAAATCCACAGAAATCCACATTGAAGGGGCCTTCTAAATTATTTTAGTGTAATTAGTTATTGCCAAGAGTACAGCTAAAATTCCCAAGTAGAAATTCAGAGACACTTTAGTATGCGAAAACGATGAAAATTCAATCATTAGCATAAAGTACTGAATGGACTTGCAAAGAATTGTCATAAACTAATCTGATTTAGTCCACACACATCGGGAGAGTCTTATTAAATTATTATTGTACACATAGTTGTTGCAAGCAGTGCACTAAAAATTCCCAAATACGAATTTTGAAACATGATATTATGTTGATAATGTTGAAAACTAGATCAAAAGCAAGAAGTACTGAGGAAACTTCTAGAGAATATCATTAATTAAGCAGATTTAATCCACATAAATCAAGAGAGCCTTCAAAATTATTGGAATAAGAATAGTTGCTGCAAAGAGTGCACCTAAAATTCCCAAGTACGAATTTGGTATACGCAAATGTTTAAAATTCGATCATCAGCAAGAAGTACTAAAGAGACTTTCATAAGTTAAGCTGATTTAATACACATAGAGGAATAGAGGAAGCCTTTAAAGTTATTTAGGTAAAAATAGTTATTGCAAAGAGTGGATTTATATAATTCCCAAGTAGGAATTCGGGGACATGCTAAAAGAACAAAAGAGAACAATACAATTGCATATTTACCATAGCCTGCTGTGCTTGTCTTCGGGCAAAATATATATAGTTCAGCCTCGATTTATGTGTATTAAATAAGCAAACTAGACCTTGAGTTAGTTAGGGTATTTGTCTTTTAAGAATAATTTCAATACAAAATATATAATTTTATTTATTTCTCATATAAACCCCACCTCATTACAGACTTAATTCCCCTGGAACCAAACCCTTTGGGGACACTGTGCCAAGAGCTTGGTCAACTGTCAGGCCATCAGCTGATTTGCATCGAAACGAAGCGAAAGCCACCAACAGTCAAATTGCCAAGCGCTGTGAGGATTAATTCATTACAAAAACCCGTTCAGCACAAGAAATAATAACAACAATCAGCAGCGGATTCCGAGGGACAGGGACAGGGACAGGGACAGGCGGCCCTAAGCGATCCATCCGATTCCATCCTCATTTTTTCCTTTCGCTTTGTCCCTGCTTTGGCTGTCCGTCTGTCCGTCCTCTTAATGCCACCGAAAACTCATTTGAATTTAGTTTTCATTTAATTTAATTTAATTCGCTTTTGCCGGGCTGCTTCGCTTGACTTTCGTTGGTTGGTTTTCCTTCATTACCCTTTGCGACGGATTCCTTCCACGCTGCGGCATGATGATGTTGCCTGATTTTCATTAGTTTTTTCCATATAAGTTTCAAATCGATAACGAGCATTCGTCGAAATCATATACATATATGAGTGGAGTCGGAGTCGGACTGGCTGGACTTGGGTAGCCAGGATAGCCGGGCTGCGGCCACTGGTGAGTCTGGCATGCGCAATGGCCGGCAGCAGCAGCAGCATCATCATCTCGTCCTCGTCCTCGTCATCGTCATCGCATCAGCAGCACGCTTAGCCCACGGGCTGCTTAGCCAGGCTTCGAGAGCCACACCAGCAGCCCATCGTTCGAGCCACGTTAAGAAAGCCCAGGCAGGCCAAGTCGGGCAGAGCGGCAGAGCGGCTTGTGAGTTATGTAAAGCGGCGTTGCTATGACATAAATTGTTTGCTTTTGTCATGCTTTGGAACGACGTGGATGAGGACCACCAGGCTTGGCGGGTTCGATAAGGGGGGGTTTACTCCAGCTGGAGGCTGCAGAAATACCTCACCTCCTGATGATGATGATGAAGGAAGATGTTGGGAGAGGTCTAGCAGAGTCTTGGTAAATAATTAAAAATCAATTTAATCCTTGTGTCTCAATATGGTTGGGAAAATATATGTACATGTAAGCTGAAGAGCTTCTCAAGGATTTTTTAGGCAACCTCTCTAAGGTTTCAAGTGATGGATTGCTGCCTGATACATGTTTATTAAATAGTTAGGCAAAGAAAATATATAAAAGGTTAATTCTAGACATCTTATAGATACAAAAAACCTATCTATGGATTGCCTAGTGAGATAAGAATGTTTATGGGCAAGTATTTAGATAATTAACTTAATAAAAAACATTTCGTATACAAATAAATGTTATTAAACTTGCAAAAATCCAAGTTAAAGGAATACAAATATTTAATAAATCAGTTTCCGCTTATTTTCACTAATAATTCTCAAGAACTATGATCAAAGGAAGTAACACATAAGGTAAAGTACCTCCCCGAACCGAAGGCTACTACTCATCTACTCTATTTAATTTCTTGGCGACCACCAACCCAATCGCCTTCATCTGGGGTCCTTTGTCAACTCGTCTAGCAGCAGACAAATTTACCAATTTTAAGCAGGACCGGAAAGATAAATTAGCATACGTTTAGGAGGGTCCAAAGCCCAACCCAAGCCCAGCCAACGCTGGCTAAATGCAAACAAGCCAAGTTGAACCCTTTGTTGGCTCGACCAAAGACGGGCGTCTTCATCGAGATAATTAAAATGCATAATTATAACGAAAATGCGACAACATTTTGCCTGGCAGCAGCAGCAGCGGCAAATTACGACAAATGCCGACAACGCATTTAGAAATGCAAATCAATCAGGAAGAGGACGAGAGCTGGACCGAGTCCTGTCTCAAGTAGGCTGGCCCCAGAGTCCGACATTATCATTTGGATACGCTTTTGTGTATTTGTGTGTGTGTGTGTGTGGATGGGCACCAAAAAATCAACTTCTAATTAGCATAAAATTTCATTCGACAAAAGTTTATTGAGTTCTGCATTAATTGTGCGGCCCGGAATAACCCTTTAAGATGTGCGGATGGGAGTAGGGGGAGGGTTCCTGGTCCGTAAGGTGCGTAGACAATTAATCTTGAAATTGGGCAATATTTGACTTTTGTAGTCGCCTGTCCTCCTCTCCCCCTCTCTCTCTCACTCTCTTTTAATGGGCAAATTTGAATTGCTAATATGCGGTGACGGAACGGAATCAGACGCTTTTTTGGGGGTTTCCCTGTTGACATATCGAGCCATATAACATAATGAACGCTTTTTGCCCGCAGTTTTGCATATTTTTCCCCCACTTCTTGGTTTTTTTTCTGCCCCATTTGTATTATTTTTTTATTCTAATTATTGTTAGATCGCCTATCGGCTGACCACCACATTTTTATGGACTTTTTTAATTGAAAAATCAAATCGAAATGGATTTAGAAAAATTGAAAATACCCAACTGATGCCTAGATAAGCGAAATAGCTCATTTCGGTGGATAAAATGGCTTTAATAGGTATAGCCTTTTGTGCGGGAAACGTGTTCTAAAAACAGATTGCAGTGAAATTTATTCACTTAGAATGCAGTCAATTACGGAAAAAAACGAGTGTCCTAATGATAAAATTACATTTTGCATGCTCTCACTCTGCCCGCCTGAATTTATTTCAACCCATAAAGTCCTGCCCTTCGTCCACTAACTAATTGCAGGCAAACAAAATTGACACACAGCACCTGGGGGGGAGGAAAGAGGGGGTCAGGTGTGCAGCTATGGCTTCAGGTATATATCAAAAATAGAAAGCTATAATACTTAGGCTAGAAAGGTAGCCAAAAGTTGTATTTATAAATTTATAATACAAACAAAAATATATTATTTACTTGAAGTGATTTATAACCATTGTAATTATATTTTTTTTGCTTACAAAAAGGCAGAATAAGTATTTTATCTGTGCCTTTTTTGTTATATTATCTTTCAAGGGTAATGTAAGCTTAAATTTACGAGTTATTTAATATTTAAATAACTTTCTAATTCAAGAAGACAGACATCCTAAGCCTAAATTGTTATGGTATAAATAGGAAGACTAAAAAAGGCATTAAAAGTATTAAAATAGTTTATTTAACATGTAATTTTTTAAGAATTCCCTTTTCTTAAATTTTTTATGAAGATAATACTAAGATTATAAAATAATTATTTAAGAAAACAAGCAAGAAAATTATTTAAAAACAGTTTCCTTGACAAGAACATGCAAAACCCGCGCCATAGCCAGAAACAAGCCACATTCGCCCCTCTGGTTATGAGGCAGGATCACAGGAAGCCTGCTCCTGGCCGGGGCACAATCTAATTGCATACTTTCGGGCGCATAACTTTGCACTAAAATTAACCTCTAACCTATTTTACGCTGCTTCCTGCCAGCGGCCCATATAATGAAGGGCAGCCTCCTCGTCCTGGTCCTGGTCCTGGTCCTGGATGCAAATGAAGAGCTGCACGAAGATGCCAAAGGACCTGGCTGTCCTGAGCACCCGGGCAGCTCTCTGGCAAAGGACGCGACCGCCAAAGCGCGTGAAGCCCTGCTACCTGCCGCGGATGTGGGTTGGAGGTCAAGGAGGCAGGTAAGTGAGTCCTGCTGCAACGCCAACGCCATCATCATCGCCACCAGCAGGAGCAGCAGCACCAGCAGCAGCAGCAACAGCTCGTTCTTAATTGCACGAATTTCATTTTGTCTAAATGAACAGCAATTTGGATTGGAGGTCACCGCCGAAGAAAGTGCAGGTGTGTGGCCAGGTGCCTGAACTTGGCAGGTACCTAAAATGGTGTGTGGGTGTGTGCACAGCTAACAAGCATCGTGGGAGAGGAACATAAGTCTAATAAAATTATGAAGGAGCAGGAGTTTGCTAGAGTTTAACAATCAGTGTTTAATATACTCTAGTTACCTAGTTTATTTTTGTTGAAAACATTATTTTAATTCGATGTTGAAACCCCAATTCTATATAATTTCTTTGCTGTTATTAAGAGAACAACATTTCAATCTAAAGAAAAGCTAGCCTTGCCTTCAAATTCTTTACTTAACTGAACGACCCCAGCCTTCCCTATCAGTCTCAACTCGAGTCTGAAACTAGTAAGATCGAAATTATTATAAGTTTCGAAAGATAGTATTTTTATTTCTCAACAGCTTTTCCGGTTTTCTTTTGTTAAGTAACCAAGGCAAGATGATTTTATCAACAGGAGTTAAAATCAAGAATGGAACTTCCACACGCGTAAGACGCAAACTTGAATGCATTATGAATCCAGAACTGGTTCAGATTATAGACAAAGACACACTGCTAGCCAAAATAAATCACTATCGTGGCAAGAAATTTGCACGTTATGCAACCAAAGTGCTAAAGTTTAAGGACAGAAAAGGCAAGGCTTACCAAATAGGCAAGGACATACGAGGCAAGTTGTCAAAAATTCTCCAAAGACGCAGGCAGCAAATCAAGGATATGTCTGAGGAGGATTTTCTAGTTCCAGCTCCAAATATAGGTAAGCTCTTAAATCTATCGAATAATTGTGATATTTTCAAGAGAAAATCTTAATTTTAGAGAACACCCATGAAGATGAAGATGAAGATGAATCTGAATCTGAAGCTGAACATAATGTTGGTGATGATAATGATTCAGACTACGATGATTTACTACCAGATAGCTTTGAACTATACTCTATATGGTCAGAAGATGACAATGATAGATCGACGTCAAGTGATGATGAGTTCACACCCGATAATATAGGTAGGTTCTTAAATCTAACCAATAGTTATGGTATTTTAAGTCAACATATCAACCTTAGATGAAGCCTATGATGTAAATAATGATAATCATGATGATTCTTTAATGCCAATCTACGATGGTGATAATGATATCTCATCTATACAGTCACAGGAAGACAACGATTTTTACACTTCAAGTGAAGGAACTCCACCTTCTAGAAATACAAATCTAGAATCAGTGACTAGCGAAGACGATAGTGATAGCTTTGATTACTTGTCACAAGACACCGATTCATCAACGTCATCTATCCATTCAGATCCTGGGAATAATCCTGAAACGATTGAAGATCGCTTCAACTTACAGTTTCCTGAAGCGAAAAGAGTCCTTGCCCAACCATATACGACTAGCATCACGGGCTACAGTCCCAGGATACCCCAAGAGCCAGAACCTCAATATGGACCTCACATCACTCTAGATCAATTATTCGTGCTTAGGTTGGAGAAATGTATGCCTTTGTTATTCCCATGTCTGGAGTGTGACCTAAACAGGGTGGAATGGTATGCCAAACCAAGACCAAAGTCAAAGATGACTTGGATCAAAACCCTTACTATCCTGGCAGTCCTTGGACTTCTAATCCTGATTGTGGCAATTGCTTACATGTACTTGCGATCGCCTCCTCCACCGATCACTTGGTGGCAATATTTTAAAGAAAAAGCCCAACTTCTATATTTTTATATGTAATTTACCAGTTATAATACCTTGTTTCAAATCGAAAATATATTTTTAAATTAAATTGCTGAGAGTTTTATTAAGTAAACAATATAGGGAGCGTGGGTAGTTTTTCCTGCAGAACTTTAAAGGAAAATGCCTCGACTTGACATCATTAAAAACCCTCTACCCTGACGCCTGTAATTGACATCATTTTCTGAGTAATTATGACAATATTCAAGGTTCTAATTCTGGTCCATAGCCAGCATAATTGTATGCAATGACAACATTTTAATTTGCGCACACAAAATGCATTATCATGCGCGTTTGCCAGGATAAAAGGGTCACTGTGTGTGTGTGTCTGTGTGTGTGAGCCAAGTAAGGCAAATACGTGATTTGAATTTTAATATTTGCTCATTGAAAATGGCAAGGCAAAGCAGCTCTTTGTGGCAGTGGCTGAAACTATGTCACGGGGCATGGGTTATGACATGAAATGGAAAATTTAATTGGCAAGTTGATTAGCCAAATTGTGCAAATCAACCAGTTAGGCTAATGGGATTGAAGTAGATGTGTGGCTAATAAATAACTGCAGGTGTTAACTTGTCAATTTGTGGAATTAGAAATATTTCCTTTCCGTTTAAAGTTCTCTACTAAAAATTAATCAAAATCATATATATTTTAGTGTCACCTGAAAGAAGGGATCATGGTTTAGTATCAACCCTTAGTATCAGCCACTCCCTATACTCCTTTTCCTATCTTCCTTTGCTGCTGCTGCTGCTTAACAATCCAAGCCTGTCTCCTCGTTCCCCTGAATATTTTTAATTTATTACGTCTGTCGATGATTTTTCTACTACTTTTTATGGCGATTTAAGCAACATTTTTTGTTGGCCCAGTCATCCCCTTTTTACAACCTCCCACCCCCACACACACACACACCAAACACACCAAACACACACATGTACATTTGTACACATGCGAGGCGAATACGAAACTCGCGAAATTCGTAATTTTGCATTTTTATACAAATTCCACGAGCTTGGTCTTATTTTTATTTTTGGCTGAAGTGGAGAGGAGTGGCAAAAAGTGACAGAGAAAACAAGAGAGAGAAAGAGAGAGAGAGAGAGGGAGAGAGAGAGAGAGCCAGAGCAGCAGGAGCATTGTTTTCCTTAATTAATGTTTAATCAGCAGGACTCGAACAAACGGCCAGCGTCCGTGGCTGCTGACCAAAGCAACGAACCACACGCGATAATGGTCAAAATAATAAAAATGAACAGCTGAGCATCATCCAGACCCAGACCCCCACACCCATACCCACACCCAGAGACCCACGAATAAAAATGCGAATGGCAAAAGGGGTGGCCCTCTGCCCAGTCGCTGCTGGGGTTTGGTTTTTACCGCTCGGGTGTGCGGCTTAAGGTGGCGCTGGCGATGGCGATGGCGACGTCCTCCAGCAGCCCAACTTCTTCGTGGGCATCGTTTTTTACCAATTTCCAGTGAACCGAAACCCGCGCGTTGTTTTCGAATCCCCCCACACATGCACACACAACCCACTCACAGAATATCCTTCGAGGGGAACATGAAGACAAGGCTAGCTTCCGTAAAGCGAGGCTTTGAATACCCTTACTTTCTAGTTAATATTGTTGAAGAGTAATTTTAATAGGTACTAATATATTTTATATTTATGAAGATTTATTTCTTAACTTGGATAATTCTCTAGAGCCTCCTCCTGATATATTTGGTGTCACAACCCATTTAATCTTTACTAAAAAGGAAGAAACTTAATAGAGGTGTCTCTCTGGGAGGTGTCTCTCTGGCTCTTTTGTGACTTGTGTGCAAAAGCCCTCTCTGGTGCATTGCAGGCAAAGCATCAAAGAAAGAGCGAAAGGAAGAGTGTAACTCTGCTCTTGCACATTGCAAGCATAACCTGAAAGATAGAGTGATCAGACAACAATAACTCTCTCTCTCTCTTGTACTTTGCAGGCAAGGCGAGCAGATCGCAAAATCAATCCAGAGAGATAGAGCTACGGAAACCTTTCTTTGTTATTCTTAGAAAGTGACCCTTAGAAGTGGTTAACCAATTATATATTAAATATATAATTACAAGCACCTCTTCCATATGAATACACCCCCTGTAAGAGTATTTAAAATGGAAAAAAGAAGGGGGGCGGGAGGCTTCCCACGTTTCCCGTGTGCAATGCAAAAACGTAAATGAAAACAAATTCGCGGCCAAGAAAAAATTAACAAAACACAAAACAAACTTTTGGGCGCATGTGAAGGCAGCAGGATGAGTAGAGGACCCCATGGATATATGTATGTGTACATAAATGGGATAAGGGGAAGCCAGCGGGGGGAGGAACCCTGTCGCTGCACATTTTTCCAACGTGCACGTACCCATAATCAGTCCAAAAGGGTAGGTAGGTGGTGGGTGGCACAGACCACCCTGCAAGTCGTCTCGGGGGCAGTTGGGTGGCGACCATTTGGTCAAGCGACAACCGAAACCGAAAAAAATGTATGAGAAAGTTGCTCGCTGAATTTACGCGAAAATAAAGGAATTTCAGAGAGGGGTTTGAGGTTTCGGAAAAGAGGGGGTTGAAGCGCTAAAAATGGCAGTGCAAAAAATCATTGCCAGCGGGGCAGGGTAAGCAGCTTCAATTGCGGCAGCAGAGCAGCAGTGCGAGGTAGGTGGATCCTGGCCCTGGCCAGACGACAACTGAATGGGTTTTGGTACCATCACCACCCACCCTGGGTGGCCCTGGGCACAAGGGAACCTGAAGCGCGATGGTCAATTGCAAGCCAAGTTTTTGACTTTCGCAGGGCAGGTGTAGAGGAATATTGCTAGCTATTCGGGCTTAGGAATTGGTAACCTTATATTTTTGATATCTGGTCTTTGTAAGACTACTACTGGATGCAGGGATACGTTTCTAGGATTTATTTGGCATCGTAAACTACTATAAGATATAAGAAAAGTAAGAGGGAAAAGGCTAAATATTTCTTATATATTAATTACAAGCAATTTCCTTATTTTAAAACTATTTCTAAGAGATATTCTTGATGTATAAAATATCAGAAATAATAAATAAATATCTCCTTAGCTTGTTTCCTTGACTTTGAAGTCTCCACCCTCTCACAACCTTCAAAAATCTGTGAGGCCCAGAATCAATAATCGATATGTGCATGGCATGTTTTGGCCAAAAAGAGTGGAATGCAGAGGCGAAAAGCCTTTGCGGGCTAAAAGCCCGTACATCTACTCTCG
Source organism: Drosophila baimaii (assembly GCA_018874675.1). Taxonomy (NCBI): domain Eukaryota; kingdom Metazoa; phylum Arthropoda; class Insecta; order Diptera; family Drosophilidae; genus Drosophila; species Drosophila baimaii. Next base: position 18,641 of record JAEIIU010049554.1, on the reverse strand, counting down.
GCTGCATACCTGGGATCAACAATTTTGCTATGCGGCTGAAATTCTAATTTACTTAAATTACATTTTATTCCATTCAATAACTTGGAATGACTTTTGAATACACACACACTCGCACACACACAACACGTAACCGAAAACTTACATGCACAAAATGCCAAAAGAGAGAGAGAGAGAGAGTGAGATAGAGATAGAGAGAGTCGGGAACTTTTGCGACGTAATGAAAACCTCCTAAATGTATGCAATGAAATGCATTTGCAGGCGAAGCCACCCGACCAGAAAGCCACCCCCCAACCACCCCCAAAACACGACTGCAACTTGTACTAATAATAATGCAAATGTCTGCCTGTCATTTCTGTTCATTTACTTAAAGTTCCTTCGGACCCGCACCACCACCAGCACCACCACCACCACCGCAACGCATTTCGCCGCCCCGACAGGCAGGCAGGCAGGAGAGCCCGGGGGCCATGAAGAGCCCAGGGGCGAAGTCCTGGCGTCAGAACTTAACTACGCATACTAATACACGCCTAGGCAAAGCCGTGCCACACAGCTCCTCCTCCTCCTCCTCCTGCTATGTTCAGCCTGTTCCTCCTTCATTTGTATAGCCGAAAATGCACACCAGACTTTTTGGGTCCTTTAACTGAATTAACTTGTACGGCATGGCCACCCCAGGATACCCAAACCGAGCACTGAGCCAGGGACAAGCCCCCCTTCTGGGGCCCCCCTCTAGCCCCGTGCCGGCTACACTAACCAACTATTGTGCGTCACTCCACCAAAAGGAGACGGCGACGGAGACGTACACCAGGCCAAGAGAAGAAGGAGCAGGGAGCAGGGAGCAGGGAACAGGGAGCAGGGAGCAGGAGCAGGGAGCAGGGAACAGGGAGCAGGGAGCAGGGAGCAGGGAGCTGGGAGCAGGGAGCAGGCGAAGACGGCGACGAGGGAAAATCCTAGCCCAAGCTACGTTCTCATAACATTTTCGTTTGTAAATTTTGAATTTTCGTAATTCCAAATGAGAATGCAAGGCCCAGGCTATCCTCCTCACCTAAACCCCCTCTGAAATACCCACCGAAAACCCCCGCATTTTCTAAACCCCTTTTCCGCCCCGCACTGCGGCAGACTTAGACTTGGTCATTTTATGCGTTTGATGCTAATTTTCCAAGGCGGTTTTGGCAGCGTTGGCAAGGACATTGCACTGGTGTTGGTATGGTGTTGTCAGCCACTCCGGCTGTGTGTGTGTGTGTGTGCCAGTGATAGTGTGAGTGTGAGTGTGAGTGTGTTTCGGTTTCCGTTCTGGCTTCATGGCGCCCGAGGGGGGACAGTTTGGGGACGGAGGTGTGGCTGGTGTAGCTTTGTTAATGCCAAAAACTTAAGCAGCCGTAGCGTCGTCATCGTCATGATCATGATCATCGTCGTCGTCGTCGTCGTCGTCGACGTCCATGTCCGAAAAGGGGGTCTCTATGTGCCAGTGTGTGTGTGTGTGTGTGGACAGATTTATAATTGTGCGCTGTTGTTGCTGCTCCTGTTTCTCGCATACATACATAAGGGACGTGAGGCGGAAATGCCGGGGAGCAGCAAGTCATCTACATGAGTGCAAGTAGCTGGCTGCATGTCCTGACGCTTCCTAACGCTTCCTGTCCAACACAGAGCCCAACTGGCCAAGTTGCCGCCGCTGCTGCTGCTGCCACTGCTGCTGCTGGCCTAGTGTTTGTTGTTGTGTTTTGCAGTTATCGGTGCGGAATAGGCTTTTGTATTTGGGCAAAATAAGGAAAATGAAGAAGCTGCAGCAGCGAGAAGAGAACAGCATCAGAGAACGGCAAAGGACAGCGACAGTGGCAGCTTTTAATGTATGCAGACAAGTGCTTAATTAAGCCAGAGTCGTCGTGGTCAAAGTGTATCCAAAAAGAGGGGGGTTGGGAAAGGGTACTTGTTCTAGGCAAGGGGTTTATGCATAAAATAATATACATTGGGTTTTAGAAATTATAATTATACAGTTTATAAGATTACAAAAACTATTATATATCTCATTTTAAGTGCATATAGTATTCTTAAGTAGAAAGTCTGCATTTTTGAAAGTTATTTAACTTAGTGTTTTATTTGGCAAATAATTGCCATTACTCCATAATATATAATCATTTTAAAATTGCAAAAAATTTATACCTGAACGTCTTCTAAAATACGATAATGGGATATTTATTATCCATATTATACATATATAATATTATATTTTATTATAATTATATAATATGATTAGCTATCGCGAATGCTAGAACACATTGAGAACTTTAACTTTATGGCTATTTTTCTAGTCATATGTAACTGTCATGCCTTTTTAGAGAAAATGTTAACTATTGTTTTTCTCATCTCCAATCATATAGGAACAGTCTTGGATATCTAACTTTCCGAATAGATTACATATTTCCCCTAATCAATCATATCTAACAACAATTGATATCCCCCTTAATAGCTATAAAATAACCCATTTAACCCATGTAACATTGTTATTTTGTAACTGAATCTAGCTTCTTTAAAGTTAAGTGGCTTTTTTTTGTCATACCTAATTTTCATTTGCATTTCTGACCATAAAACTCAGTTGACTGGCTTTTTTTGTAATCATAGCTATTGATTCATGGCTTTTTATAAAATATATTAGCTATTCTTTTGCTCATCTCTAACCACAAAAATCTGTTTTTTACACAACTGTTGTTGAGTGATCAAATAAAAACAATCTATACCCTTCTACTTTCTGAAAAAGATTAAATATTTCCCATCTGATCATTACTATAGATCAACATTGGATATCCCCTTTTATAGCTACAATTTAACCCCCCTAAAAAGTGTGACCCCCTTGCCGTACTTAACACAACGCCGCCACTGCCCCATGCTGGACTAATTCATTTACACTGCAATAGTTCATTTATATATGAAAGCCAAACACTGGCACACGAACTCGTGAAGGAGAGACAAACTCGGAGCCAACTTATGTATTATATGCGAGCTTTAGATATGTATGTGCGAAAGGACAACATGCAACTAAATACATGCACAGACCGATGTCTAATTGTACATATACACACACACACACACACATTATCAAATTCCTCACACACACACACACACACACTGGAGTTTGGGTGTGTGTGCAGGCGCAAGACATGGACATGGACAAAGTATGTTGGTGTCGTCGTCAAATGAATCTCATTTGCATTTAAATTAGGAACCTCGAAGAAGCAGAAGCCGAAGCCAAAGTTGATGGTGAGCTGGCTGGGCTAGGGTTTGGGTACGAGGAGGAGGTGGAGAAGCAGGAGGACTAGGAACTGTGTCCATGAGTCCACCTCAGTTGGAGGTGGTTGCTCCAGCTCGCCACCTCCCTTTCAGCTATCCATTCCCTTTCCCGCCTTGCACCGCACAAAATCTGTTTCAACATTTCGATAAATTTTCTTAGGGGGGGAGGCCAGAGCGGCAGTTGGCATTTTGGGGGCCAGCGCTGCCTGCCCTGCAATGTCTTCCCAATTCGGCTTAGTTACTGGGATGCAGGGGCTGCGGGTCTTCTGGTGACTTCTGAATGCATAAATGTTGATAATAATGTTGAGTAAAACTTGATTTGTTTAGTGCTCTCAATGCATACACATCTATCCCCGGACAGCCGAGCATCCGAGTATCCATGGGATACATGCGCACAGCACACACAGACGACCGACGACCGCCCACTGCGGGGGTACCGATACATAATGCATATAATGAGTATGCAGATGGAGTTGCAGATGCCTCGAATGCAGTTTGTGGTCGTCGACTCCTCGGGCCTCTGGGCCGGGTCCGGATGGCTGGAGGAAAGATGCTGGCACCCTGGTGTGAAGGCTATTTAATTAGCAGAAGCTTATGGAGATTTTACTTTACTTAAAAAGTATATTATATCCTTTACCATTAGCCTTTATTTGTAGTTAAAAAATAAATAAATTAATTAACTTGTTATTTATTGAGTATTCACCTTTATTAACTTGATTGTATCGAAGAGGTTTTACTAACAAGATGCATAACGATCTAACATATGCAGATAATTTTTTTTGGTTAGCGTCAAAATTCGCGCTCTCTCCGCTCTCTCAAAGTAAGCGTAAAAGAGCGTAAAAACCTAAAAATAAATGCAAACTAAAATCATATGTCCTGCGGCATCTTGTCTTAAGTTTTGTTAGATTTTTGACAGCATTTCCATCGGCCTCTTGCCCCACTGTGCAAATAAACACCAAACTACACTCAACACTCATCTGCATATTGACCATTAGTTCTAATCATTTTATATGCCTAAAGAGACAACAACAGCAACCGAGCGTAGCGAGAGTCCTGGCAAACAACAACAGGCAAAGCAGACATTTCTGTCTTTGTCATCTCGACCAATACACAGACAGACACACACCCGCACACACACTCGCACACAGGACACATGAGAAAGTAGGAGTATCGAGAAGGCGATTGCAGTTTCTGCTGCATATACCTGCATATAAAATAATCTGTTTACTATAAATATCATTTCATATGCAACGTAAATACATAAAAGCCAGCAGCTCACACACAAGCACAAACACAAACACCAACACACACACACACACACACACACTTATATCAAGGATATTTGCAGCACATCAAAGTTATACGAAATATGCATTAAATAGGCGTTAGGGAATGGGTATTTTTGAGGGGTACCCCACCCGTTCCCGGTGTCGTTGTCCTGCTCAGGGCTGTTGTTGTCTGCTGCATATCCTTAGCCATGCCTGTATGTGTGCGTGTGTGTGTTTGTGCATTTTTGAGTTTCTAATTATAAGTGATACTCAATGTCCACATATAAAACACCCCGAGATGGCCCGCCCACGTATACGTACCACAAATTGGTAATTTCTGCAGACATTCTCCAAGGCGTCTGGAAGTATGCAATGCAATTTATCCCCCCCACACACACATGTGTATATGTTGTGTATCCTGGCTACATACTGCAGCTGTTGTAAATTCGTTTATTGCTTAATATATAGCCAAGTTATGTGGCAAGTACATAGGAAACTAGTACAGCCACAGCGCATCAACAAAAGATAATTGTTACATAAGCAACGCCTTCGGCCGAAGAAGCTCTACATTTCTGATTATACACATTTTAATTAAAAATGTTCATCAACCCCCCGCCCCCACCGTAGCCCCCGGACACGGACCCCCTAACCCTGGAGTACCCTCAACAACTTGAACATTTTTAAGCATAAGCGAATTATGCAAACTTTTGATGTTTTTAGCCCCAGCTTCAGCTTCAGCTCCAGCTCCAACTCCCCTTCCTCCCTCCTCTCTGCTGCCATAATAATCACCAGTTTTGATTTTAGTTTTCATTATGCCCAGGATCTGGACGTTGTCGACTACTCAGCATAGCATTTAACACTATGCAGTGGATAACCGTCGTCGTCGTCCTCCCCACAACTGGCAACCAAAACCGAAACCGAGCTGCTTAGCATTGTCATCCATTTGCTTATTTTGCATATTCATAATTTTATTTTACGTATTTCAATTAGAATACCATCATAGAACACTTTCTACTTGGAACAATGGAACTACCCGATGAGTGGTTACGAGTTGGGGTTCAAAGGGGATAATGAAAATGGGGGGGGAGAGGGAAAGTTTTGTTGTTCTTGAGCAGAAATATTAGGAATATTAGAATTCCCATCATTATTTTTGGTTTACATTTTGATTTAAAAGTTTAAGCAACATTTTTGCTTATTAAACTTGAAATGTTTTAGTTATCGAAGGAACTGTTTAGGAGCTTAAATAAATTAAGGGAATGTTAAAAGGTTTTAGAAAGGTTTATATCATATTCTATTCTTACTATTACTATTACTTACTATCATATTCTATACTTACTATTTCTATTCATGGAGATTTATTATGGATTTATACTTAGCAAGTGCCCTAAGATTTGTAAATATTAGGGCATTGCCAGGATTATATAGGATTTGTGGCTTCAGGAAAATCTAAAAGACTTTATGATATTATTATTATATATTATTACATTAGTATTGTATTCTTAAATTATTTTATTATGTGAAGGCAAACTTTTTACTAAATTATTTTATATTATTTATTGCTTTGAATTGTGATTTATTATTATAATTACTTAAATTTATTATTATTTCTCTTTATTAAGGCTTATGAAATATATTTCTATAAACCTTAAAATCTTAATCTATTTAGGCTTCACTACGAGTATACAGGATGGTTTAGATTACTTTAGGGCCTAAGCACGGAAATAGATAGATATTTTCATTAAATTTATCTTTTAAGATGTTTAACCATTTATTTATAAACTTATTAATCAGTATTACTTCGCATAATGTTTAATAAGCATTATTATAGATAGTATACAGCCAATACTTACGCCATCTACGGTTTATTATATTCTTTTAGTAATTTATTTATTTATGTACCTATATGATTTCCTCTTGACTTAGTTTACCTGAGTACCCCCTTCGGAGGTTAAAGTTCTCGAAGCGCACTTATTGAGCGTACCCCCCGTGAAATTTTTCATTGACATTGACGTCACAAAGTCAAATGTCAAAGGAGCAGCCATAATATATTGATTATAACTATGAAAAGCTGAAGCACCGGGGCAGCGCGCGGCACTAGAGGCGCACTGGCGCTGATAGGCATCCTTAGAGCCGCCCCACAGGCTTCTGGCTTCTCCTGGTCCTGGTGCGTCCTGGCTGCGATGCCGTCATATATGCGGTTGCCTTTTGTCACGGCCACAATAACTTACTCATTTTGCTCAATAATAAATGCAATTATGTGCCAGCCTCCTCGACGAACCTCGCTCTATCCCTTCGCAGGCAAAGGCGACGCAGTGCAGCCCCAAAAAGGACCACCATGACGACGTCGTCGACGACGGGGACGAGGACGAGGGAACAACAACCAAATTAATTTAGACACAAAGCCGGGTCTGGGGAGAAAATATCACAGAGCCATGGCGAAGAGCTCTGGGCGAAGGCTGTCAGTTCTTGGGCCAAAAATTTGCATTTTGGCGCAGCTTTTCCCCCGAAAATTCCTTTGTTTAGATTTCCTTGTGAATTAAATTTATTGGAAAATTAGCGCATGACACACACACACACAGAGAGCCGAGGAAAACTAATTGAAAAGGGTGTGCAAAGGCAAAGTGTCAGCAGCTGCGGGGATGGAAAGACAAGTTGCAACGCCAAGAGACAAGCTGCATGCAACATGAGACTCGCATAATTTTTACATATTTAAGACGCTGATTTAATTAATGACAGAGCCAAGGCGGCCACACAATTACCGGCAATTAGTTTCGGTCTTTTCCACTGGCTGCCTGGCTAAGTAGTTGCAACTCTTAACTCCTTTGCTTTCTTTCCATAATTAGCACATTCTTAGTTGGCCGGTGTTAACAGGCTCTGGGCACGCAGATTGCCACAATTGTGGCTAATAATCACGATGTTTATCCGTGGGAACTTTGTTTATGGTTATGGCTCTGGCAAGTGGAAATTAAAATGCTCATGAGCAGTTGCTATTTGGCATTGTTTAGGTTAGATAAATATGAAGGGGGGGAAGGGAACAAATTATTACTATTAAAATTATTACAATATATTAGCAAGAAAGTTAAGACGAAGTTTATATACTCTTGTTGCATTCCAGATATATTCTGCGTATATTTCTTTAACTATCTTATATACTGAAATATCTTTTAATCCAGATCTTAATCTAAATATAAAGCAGTGATTCTCACTATTACAATCACATCTCAATATGGCAGCTATGTATTTGAGAAAATAAATGGCAGCTGTTTATTTGAGAAAATAAATACAGAAATGAGAAAAAATATAGCTAAAATGTTTAGTTAGAGATTAGAAAAAATAGCTAACATGTTTTGTAATATGGCATGAAAAATAGCTATAAAAATAGTACAGATTTTTGGTTAGAGATGCAAAAAAAATAGCTCAAATGTTTGGTTAGAGATGAGAGAAAAAACAGCTAACATGTTTTGTAATTCGGCTTGAAAAATAGCTATAAAAATAGGTACGATTTTTGGTTAGTAATGAAAAAAAGGTAGCTAAACTGTACTTTAATAATGAAATTAGTTATGCCTACCAAAATGGTCACTTAACACTAAAAATAGTTAAAAACTAGCTAAAAAATTATTATTCTCTTTTGTTCCCTTTGCGAAATAGAGTCACAAGGACCACTGATTTAAAAACTCTCAAAATCCGCCACTTCCCAGATGATATCCACCCCCGTCCTGAAGCTCAGCTTTTTGATTATAAATTATAAGAAGAAATTGTGTTTTTCTCGCATTTCCTGTCCCGGCCTGTCCCCCGCCTTTTTGTGCATGTGCCTGTAATTAACTTAAATGATAATAAATAACTTTTAATATTTTATTAATTAACTTCCGCCTGTGCGTGGCCCGAACTCTCGAACTCGAGACCTGCATGGAACGCATTAAAAACGCATGGAAAATTAAACCCTGTCGCCGCCCCGTGTGTACTTTGATTATTTTTGCTGGATTTTTTGGCAGGTCGTCGTCCTTCATTAAAATGTCATTCGGTACAGGAAATTAAAAACATTTAACATTTTTGGGCAAATGGCAAATGTGTCATTTCACCCCGTGTAATGTGCAAAAAGTGCGTTTGCCCCCGAGTATATTTGATTTGCAAATTGTTTTCCATTAATTTACCAAAAAGTTTTCACAATTCTTGCCGCACGCAATTTGGCTGGAATTAGTTCGACTATTTCCTGCTCCGCAATCGCATTTGGCTTGCAAATGCCAGAGCCCCCCTTTCAGCCTACCGCCGCCAATCATTCAAAATGTAGTCTAATTTTGTATTACATAAATGTCGGAGATGGAGAATGGAGAATAGAGAGACCGGAGACTGAAGACTGGAGCGACTGGAGGCTGAGGCAACCGGAGGAACCCCGGCTGCCCTGGGGGGTCTGTCGTCTCTGTCGTCTTTACTGGGCTCAGATACATACATAGATACACTCGTATCTTCGGCATCCGTGGCCCGGTATAATTTGTGCGCGTTTAATTTGTAATTCTATTACCCAAGCAAAGCGAGTGGAGTTCGGCCAACTCGTTCTCCCTCATCTGCGAGTACATCTGAATCTCCCCTCGAATCGTTCAATTATGTTAATTCGAGCTTCTGTCGAAACAGTTAGAGTCGCAGCGTCCATCGATCGATCGATATCGATCAATCCGCTTGTCCGTATAATAATATGAAAATTTAGCATTTCCGTTGTGTGTATCGCAAGCGAGCGGGGGATTGGGCAATCGCTTCTTTTGTTTATGGCCAGGGCGGGGGCTAATTTGTGTGCATAAGATCTCCACATTAATTCGGTAAGCTCAATTTTTTTGTACACACATTTTCGATGAAAGGGGTACTTAAAACGTTGTCTGCTGCTCTGGACACATTTATATTGTTTGCCAATTAGTAGAATCATCTTTTTTCCTTACAGTTTTTAGTATTATTTATGTGATAAAGAAGTTTTAAATAATTTTTTTAACATCAAAAAGATATTTATACAGGAGGTACTTAATCAGCTCTGAAGGAAGGACTAATTATCTCAAAATGTGGCTGAGTTTTAGAATTTCTACATGTTTGGCTTACCTCGATTAATAAAACTTGAAAGCAGAAAAAATTCAAAATGGTGTTGTATTGTAAAAATTATAATTCAATTTGTACATCTTTTAAACGATTACGAACTATAATATGTACAACATAATATATAGTTCTGCTAATATAATAGTAAGGTTTATTTTTAAATTATGCAACAGAAAATAAAATAATTTCCTTTCTTTCCACGGCAAATAAATGTAGTTAGCCATAAAATGTTACGTATTTTATTATAACTAATAATTTAATTTATTATAAAGCATAATTAAAGCAATACAAAATATAAAACAGTCAGGATTTACACTCCATTTAATTACAAGCTATTCCCCTTGCTCAACATATGCCATCTTGTAACCCAGTTACCATATCCTTCCTCCAGAAAATACAGTCTCCGTTTGCCCCTTTCATTTATTGTGTGTGAAATACCCGCTTGACTCGACTAAGCCCATCAAGCCCCTCCAGAAACCCCCTTTCCCACCAGGCGCCCCCTTTGGACTCACGTAACCTGGACAGAAAAAAAAAACAAACCGAATTCTCAACCCGTTGACTGGGACCTGGGACCACATGCCTCCGCACAGACCGAGGGCAAACTGATGGATGTGGATATGTGTGGTACGTGCCAGCATCTCGGGGGCCCAAGGAATGCCCAAAGAACTGGAGCAGTCGACCGAAGCAGTGACGTCACGGTGGAAAAAAGGAGAAACCGAAGCCAACGAAGGCTGAAAAAAGGGGAAAAACAAAACTCAACGAACACGAGCGAGATGTGAGAAAAACGAGAACGAGTTAAAAGCGCTGACCAGTTCGAGTGAGTGGCCAGGAATTGAGTTAAAAAGGCGAAGAAAGCAAGCCAACTCAAGCCGTTCTCGCAGAGGAAGGAAGTAGGAAAGTAAGTGGTCTGAAAGTGCTGGAAAAATGCGACGGGGAGGCGGGAGTGGGAGTGGGAGTGCAACATTTGCGAGAGTGGCAAATGAAGCAACCGGTTTCGGCTTGGCAGAGCTAAAAATGTGGCAAAAAGGGAACGAAGTCGGAGTCGACTTGGCTTGCCTTGCCTGCCCTGCTTAGTGGGCTAGGTCGTGTAGGAAGACTCCACTAATTGCTTGGGTGGCGCACATTTGTTGGTGTTTTTTTTTATTTTTTGGTTCACTCAATTGCCAACTGGAGCATGAGGAAGAAACCGAGGAGGAGGAGGACGAGTATGCTCCCGGCACTGGATGCTAAAATGTGTCAAAAGTTCTGGATTAGTCTCGATGGCGAACGGAATGCATTTGGATCGGATAAAAGATGATTGATGTTGCCACCAAGTGGAACATGAAATATCATTCACAAATAAATTATATTAATGGGGTTAAAATAAGTACAAGAAAATACAGAAAATAAGGAGAAAGCTGTGTCTGTTTAAAGCCACAATATTTAAATAAATTAAAGGATTACAGGAGAGGATTAATGCATCTTTACAAATACTTTTACCCAATACCATAGAACAATTTAAGAAAATATTCACTAAAGTATTTAAAACTCTTATTTACAATAAAACAAATAATTTTTAAACAATTTGCAAATAAAGTACATATTATTGGGACCCAACAAAACCCATAATTTAATATACCTTTATTTTTAAGACGAAAATCTAATAAAGGTTTAAAGGCAATTTCTAACCTTCTTTATAAAATATATTTAATATAATTTATGAGGAAAAACTCCTTAACAAGTACCAATCAAATAAATAATAAAATATGTTCTACTTACGCACAAGTAAATCACTTGGTCCACAAATCAAGAAAAATAATAAAACCAAAGAGACATAAATTACCGAAAGCCATTTCCCGAAGTTATCTCTTTCATAAATGTGAGCCCAGATAACGGAATTTAAATAGCCACAAATCAAGATGAGGAATTCTGCCAAAAGCCACACACGCCACCGGGGACAATTTTAATGATTCCCTGAATAGGCCGACTCCGAGTCCCCCTGCTGTAATTACAACATTAAGAGGAAGAAATCGGCATTTGGCAACACCATCGATTAGCATGCCAAAGAGCCAGGCTGCCTGGCTGCCAGGCTGGTAACAGCAGGCTGCAGAAACTGGTACCTCTAGCCGGGGCCGGGGCCAAGTCCGCGGAGTGCTGCCAGCCCCACATCAGCATCATCAATAGACGGTGAACTCCTGCTGCTCCTCATTCTCCACTGGCACATCCAGTTCCACCTAAACTCCGCCACCGCCGCCGCCGCCTGCTGCTGCCTTCGTCATGTAACTTAACCTCATTGACCAAACGCATTCGACGAACATCAAATGTGAATTAGTGCACTACGATTGCGGCCGCCACACACAGATACTCGATGCACCTATTAGAGATGGCAGCGTGAGCGATATTACTAGCAATGTTTATATATTAAGCGATAATTGTGAGTATCAAACACACAGTAACTTCGCTTATTAGGAAAGAAATAAATGCCAACTTTTTTTAAATTTGCAGCTTAAAAGACTTTCTCCTTTACTATTGCTTGTACATTGCAGGCAAAGCACCAAGGAGAGAGCGGAAAGATCTTTCCAAGCAGTATGAGATCTTATGAGTATTTTATTTTATCTTATGAGTAACATTCTTCGGATAAAAAGAACTATGGAATCTTAGCACCAAACTCGTGCCACATCGTGACTCCCCCTAAGCTCACGCTCACCCCACCCACCTCTAGCACCAATACAGACCCAGCTCCTTAGGTCTTCTGTACTTGCTTTTGTTGTCGGCGGTTGGTCTGCGGAGAGAGTCTTGCATTTGGCCGCTTCTCATCGCCGAACGTTGACGCTGCTATGCATGCATAATTCGCAGGCATAATTTAATTTATAGACGAGGCAATTGCATTTGCATAGGACAGCGCAAGTGACTTAGGCAAGGTCCCCCACCCAGGCTTTGCTCTTCGATCGCTGCACGGCACCCACCTCGAACTGCCCCTTCTTCGGAGATCCGTGGAAATTATTACAAGACCCCCGGCATGGACCCCAAAACGAGCAGCGAGAAAAGCGAACGAAAATTTTAATTGCACCAAATATGCAACTGCAAGGGGAAGAGAGAGAGAGATGGACAAAGAGGGAGAGAGCAAGAGAGAGAGAGAGGGAGAGGGAGACCCGAAGAAAAACCTTTAAAGATGTGTGGTCTCTTGTGGCATATCACTAAAAGCCAACGCAGGTTAATGGCGTAAATGTTAACAATGGACGAGGAAGTGTAAATCTTGCCCCAGCCAGATGTCTTACAGAGAGAGAAAAAATGGCTTAGACGGAAGGAATTTTTAGATAGAAAATTGGGATGTAATATACATAATTAAAGCTATGATATACTGATATACTAAATATATAAAATACTTGATAAATTTAAAGATACGTAACTTAAATCTATGTTGCCCCAGATCAAAGTTTATATTGTCAAGAGTTTATAGTTTTAAAATCTCTAGTGATTTTAAAAATTAAATTAAGTAATTTAAATTACTTTTTAATATTAAAGGAATTGTCGTATAATATTTAAAATATTTTAAGGCAAATAATGATTAAAGAAATACAAAAATAATAATTATTTTTATAACCTTTTATGTTAACCTTATGTTAATTATTTTTATTCTGCTGACACACGTAAATTAATAATTTCCTTGAATTTCTTTATGGAAAATATACACCCTTTTCTTTCGGTGTGTTAAAGCCAACTCAGCGGTCAGGTAAAGAAACGACTTGGACTTGTATTGAACCCGCGACCACCTGGAATAAGTAGAAGACGTAGCGGTGGTGGCCAATGTTGTGACTACGGCTCCTCTCTTGGCTGATGGTGCTTGGCTCATTTCAGTCTGTTGGCCAAGACTTAGAGATCTGGATTTGTATTGATAAGGCAGACAGATTTAATTAGAATTAATTAGCAAGTAAGAACTCATAAGATAACATTTAAATTGGTTTTAAATCTTACTAGAAAGAGATACTAAAAAGTTTCCTCAATATACATTAAATTGTACTATAACATAAAAGTCAAAGTCTGTGCCATTCCAGCCGGTCAATGACTTCCGAGCCAGACATATTTACTATTTGAATAAAGGATTAAGAGCTAGAGAAATCTCTGCGAAAAAATCACCACAGCTCGGCGCCCAATTTACTAATAACCTGGCTGTTTCCATCGGCGCGGAGCCAATAAGTCGCAAATTGCCCAGTTTTTTTTTCTGTTTTTATTTTTTTTATTTTTTGTTATTTGTTCTTTCGTTAGCTCCGTCGCCATTGTTATTTATTTATATAGATTTTTATTTTAATTTTTATTGACTCTGCGACAGCAACGGGCAGGCAGCACGGAAATAGTTTAATTGCATTGCCGAGAGGCTGCCGGCGAGGGATCAGGGCAACTTTGGCTACAATCTCAAAGTTGAATGGCGTCGCATTTGTCGCCACGTCAATATGTGACAGCGGCACTTCCGCTTCCGGTGTAATGGTGGCGTCGGAGCGAGCGTCCTTTTGCAGGCAGCCCGTTGGTAATCAAATTGTTTCATCATATTTGGCTTAAAAGCGAGTCCTGGTTTTTCACAAGCAAATTAAATGCAAAGCGGTCCACAGGACCACAGGACAATGGTCTGTTCTGACAAATCCACAAAAGGAAGGCAAGCGGAAATGATTTTTTCATCACTCACTCTTAATGGATTTAGCCGCAGATAATAAATTGCATTTATGTTACGTCAGGCTACGTTTGTTAAATGTAAGATCAATTAGGTTACATCAAATGGAATTCGTTTATGATGTAAAACACAACACAATATTTTTTAGTTTTAATAATTCAATTAAATTAATTATGGGAAGAAATGTATGTACATATATATCTTATTACAATGAAGTTGATATATTATATTTATTTTTCAAAGAAAGTAGAGTTTTTATTAGGAAACTTTAGAGAAAACACTTTACTTACGAAAAACAACCAGATAAAGCACTATTTAAAATCAGTAGCTTTAGAGATAATTAAATAAATTTAAAACTATAAATACGCCATATCTATAAGTATCTTTCTTTGTGGATTTTGAAACATACAATATCTTTCTTAAACCCGTCCCACAATTATTTTCTACAACGTAATTCCCATAGGTTCCTGTGTTCCAATTAAGCAAGACTTCCCTTCCAATGGTACCCCTTGTAGGTTTAAGCCTCATTTTGATTTATAACAAAAATCCCAACAAAACCAAACAGCTGAAGCTACAAAAATAACAAAATGTTGCATAACTTTGAGCGCAAGGAAAACGCTTCCGGTTCCAAGGAGATGCCTCCTCCCTCAGGGCGGGGAGCAAAGCTTAGAGCCACCCAACTCCAGGAGCGAATGGCCAAAGTGTCACACAACGAAAAACAGAAACAAAAACGAGAAAAATAAAGAAAAAAAAAAATAAAAACGCTTTCCTGTTGCTCTCCTTTGCTGCTGCTCCTTGCTCCTCCTAGTTCCTACTTCCTGCTCCTTCCTGCTCCTTTCCGCATCTATGGTCTCGGTCCCGGTCTCCCAGCTGGCTGAGTGTTGTTTTTCAAGGACGCAAGACGACGCGCAGACAAAATGTTTGCTAGACAGGATGTGGCCGGCGAAGTGGGGCAAAAGGAACTCCGCCACTGGTTGTGGCAGGATGGTGTCAAAAATGTCTTTATTGGCTAGGTTTTGGGTCAAAGCTCCGGCATCCTTCTGTTGTGGGTGGGTGTGTGAATGGATTCGACATTTGGCCGTGAAAGGCAGAAGACCGAAAGTAACTTCTCTAAAAACAAACAGAAGAGGCATTGAATGCCAAGCAAAGACGGGAAAAGAAACCAATTAATCTTCAGTTAACAAATCGAAAATGGGCTTAGAGAAAGGAAGTTTTGAGTAGGTTTTTAATTTGTTTATTTGAGTGAACGGCATTATTACTTAATACAAAAATAATGTAGGGTTCTACCTCTCTCTAAACACACATTTTAAAGTCTTCCTAAAAAGTTAACCTTTAAATATTTATTTACAATTACAAATTCTTCTTTAACTTAATGACTGTCATCTTTTTGAACTCTGATATATTTTTTAGAAACCCATCAAGCTTATATAATAATTTTTTGTGGCCTCAGAAGCGACTCCTCCAAGGAGATGGATGCTGCTCCTGCTCCTGCTTCTGCTTTGCGCTTATCCTTTTAATCATAATAAGAAATGCGCCAGCGTCGACGCCATCCCCCAAAAACGCTGAACAGAGACAGCGTCAGTTTTCCGGCTCGCGACTCGCGGAAAAAATGAGCTACACATATACTGGCGCACATATACCTATACATATACATGCATATATATCTGTGAGGGAACATTTTCCGCGTCCTCGTTGTCGTTTTCGTTGTCGCTATCGTTGCCGTCATCGTCATCGTTTTCCTCAGCATCCTCGGCGGCAGCGTCGCGACCAATCACAAAATTTCGTGGAAAAGCGCGCAAAAATAAATAACGCAAAAAACGGAACGAGGAAAACATAAGTAGGCAACAGCAACAACAACGAACGGCTGACAATGACAGGCGCTGCTTGAGGTTAGCGGCGGCCACGACGACGTCGACGTCGCTGCAAACTAATGCGTCGCAGTCGACTGGGGAAAGTCGCTGCAGCAGCGCGGCGGCAGAGCTGGAGAAATGGAAATGCTCTGCTCTGCTCTCCGGGGGTAGTTTTCTTGGCTTTTCCGGAGAAACAACTCAAACGACTGTAGTGCTTCTTTGAGCGTGTCAGCTGAGCGGGCTTTGACTTTTTGAGTGAGACAACTTGCCATTTGTGGCTAAGAACTTTTCAAGGTTGGCCCCCCGACAAGTGCTGACAAGTGGTGAAATTCTGGGGCTAAGGAGTCACTTTTCTATTTCAAAAGGGAATATGGAAAGTAGTTAATTCCTTGAGTTAAATATATTTTAACTAGAATTTCAATATACTCTTTTCATTAATTTACTACGGGTTGCTTATGGGTTTTTTTTTCAATTTTTAATGCCTCACTTTTAGTTAGGTCTTTGTAATGCCATCAAGTATACGCCTAGTGGCAGTAGAATATTAGAAGTACATTGAGTATACGCCTCGGTGGCACACATACTTAGGTTTTAGAAATGAAATTAACCTCCGTGCTCAGTAAGTAACATTTTTATAATTAGTAAAGAAATATAATATATTGTTGGTACTAAATTGATTTTATTTGTTTATATATTTAATATATTTATTAAATTATATATTTCTTACGGTTCGGAATTGTTAATTTAGCTATATAAACACAAACTCCTTGCTTTTATTACAAATATGTAATTTAATTGGCACTCATTTTTAAAAATAAATAAGAATATACTTCATTTATTTGATTGTTTCATTAAAAAACCTCTAATTTATTAAGAGTTTTTGCTGTTTCTTGGCAAAGTCCTTGCTTATAAATTTAAACTAACTCAAATCTTATCTAAAAATAAAAGATTTTACTACGCTATTGAAAATAAGTAAATTTTATATATGTATTAATTATTATTAAACTTTATTGAAACCCCTTCTTCCTTTCAATTTATTTGCACTTCCTTAGCTAATTTCCTGTTTATAATAATAGCTCTTAAAATCCATAACCCGTAAAATTCCTAACTCACAACAAGTATACGCCATGTAAGCCAGTAACCTCTTACCCTAAGCCTGCACTCTCTTAAGCTTTCTCTTCGGCCCTCTTGCACACACTCTCTTGCCTCGCTCTTTCTATTTTCCGGTCGCAGTGAAGCTCCGACTATTTCCTGCCCAAGTGATAATTCACAAAATGCGTTGGAAAATGCTGGAAAAAAAATAGCTACGAATTTTTGCCAATTTTTCCACGCTTTATTGTATGTTTTAACTGATTATTTTTTCAGGGGCAGGCAGAGAAGGATACGGCTAAAGAGAAAGCCACGGCCAGGACCAAGCCTATTCGCAATTTTCTAAGCCAATCGCAGGACGACGGCAACGACAACGACAACGACGACGTCGACGACGACGACGTCGGCGCACGACAACAAAACAACAACGAACAACGAACGGCAAACGGGCAGCGAGCACACACGAAGCCTGATTATGTCCTGCCCAAAAAGGATGCGAAATGCGAACCGCTGGGTAGTGTGAGCCACAATTAATTATCGCAGGCTGAATTTTCCTCTTTCGCAGCCTTCTATTTTTCCTTTCTTTCTTCTTAAAAAATGGGGAAAAACCGAGGCAACTGCCACGCCCTGCAGCGCCCATTAAGCGCCGCACACACACACACACACACACAGAGGCTCGCACATAGATCATTTAAAATGCGCGTCGATGACCATTTCAAATGTTAAACCCACCGCCGCCGGAGATGGGAAGTACGGCGCCCTGATCCCACCACCCACCACCCACCACCCCCAAGCCCCAGACGGATGTAGACTGGCACAAATAGTAGAAACAAAAACGCGGAACAGAAAGCGCAGGGAAGGACAGAAAGAAAGAAAGAAAGTGGAGCTGGAAGCTGGGAGCTGGAAACCGATTGCCGCTTGATATCAGAGACAGAAAATAAAACCAATGCAAATATAACACAAATATGTGTACAAAGCGAAAGAAAAATTCTACAATTGCTGCGCCTCGTGGTGCCTGCTGACCACCACCACCCCAAGGACCCATCTCCCATCGCCCATCCCCCATCTCCCATCTGAAGCTCCACCGAAAAAACCGCGTGTCTGCGCCAAAAAACAAAGTCAAATGGAAAGCGTTCAGGGGGCAAACAACACACAGCGACAGCAACAACAAGAAAAACAACGCAAAGTTAGCAAAACAATTGAACAATCGCCTGGCATTTCGAAGCTGCCGGCGAACATGCAGAGAAAATGGGTCCGCGGATTTCAGACCGAGGTTGCGATTGGGGTTTGGGGCTTGGGATTGGGTTTGGGATTTGGTTTGGTCTGGCCTGGCCTGGGATTGGGCTTTGGTTAGGGGATATTGGGGTTTGCGGATCGGGATTGGGTCCGGTCAGTGAGCAGCAGCTGACCACCATGCACAGGTTGTGGTTTCGCCAA